>JAFEMH010006955.1:0-107324 GCA_022495995.1 Adenophora triphylla var. japonica
TAGTCATCTCGATATTTAATATAATACTTTCATCATTATAATTGATCTATACCATTAGATCATTTTAATTCAGTAGCATGTATAGTTTTATTATGCAAGTGAAGATGTTTCATGAATGGTTTTTCATATGGAGAGTAAAAAATCTTCTTCTGTGTGCCTTTTTCAAGATAATATTAATTTTCGAATTTACCTCCTCGATTTTACAACTGTTGTTTTGATTTCTTGCTTTAATTTTAATGTATAGCTTATCATTTGCTGCCATTTGATTTTAAGATTAAAGTTTTGCTTTCTCTGTTTGAAGAGCAAATGAATAAACATGTTGCTGAAATAAGCTAGATTAGATGAGGGTATGTTCTGAATAACCCATAGCTTTTGCATGGTATGCATTGTTGTTCAATCAATTGGTCAGAGAAGTTAGAAACGGTGGAAGAAGACTTTGGAAGAATAGCGACCAATTATTTTCTTTATACTCTTATTGGTGAGTTTTGAAAATTAATTGGACTCCAATCTACGATTGATCCCTAATATTTTGACCCTAATTTGTCATTTGCCCAAAGAAATAAGGACTGCAACGGTGTTATGTGTTAGACAGTTGAGGACCCCAACTTGATATTTTGTGTGGTTTAGTAACTTATGTCATTTTTTTTGCATTAAAAGTATCTAGATACTTAGTTCAATGGACGTCACTCTGACCTACACTGGCAAAAAATTTCGTTAAAAACCCATATGCTTCATCATGGCCCTAGGCTCGATAATAATTTATTAAAACCATTTTGGATGCTTGGATTCTAAAGTAACATATAATTGTCCCAAAAAAAAATACAGTTCTATGACCTAGCTCGATAAAGAAATAAAAAGAATATGCGGATCAATTTCTTGCTACATGTTTATCAAGTTTCTTGACTTATAACCATATAAATACTTCAAATATTTTCAATAACATTCTAAGTTATCATACTTTATACCTTTTCTATTTTCTTATCTGGATCATGATTTAAACTTTTATTCATGTAGTCTCTTCCACATTGGCATACTAATAACTCCCTAAAATAGATGGATATTAGATTGCTAGTATCGAATGCCGTAAATCAACATAGAAAAAGATAATTATGTAAGAAATGTATGGGGGTGATATCACAAGATTATAATAGAACTCTCATATATTATCTAAATCATACTCCCTTTGTCCCAAGTGAGCGGAGACCAAAGATTGGGCACAAGATTTAACAAAAAAGAAGGAGAGAGAATTAATGGGAGTGAGTTTGTGAGTATAAAAAGTAAATTAAGAAAGTGAATGGGTTGGCAGATTAGTACTCCCTCCGGCCACTTTTATTAGAAAAAAACTTGATTTTTTCCCACAAATATAAGAATATTTTATCATTTTCAATGCAAAACTCATTAAACGCAATTGTATTTAATATTATTTTTACCAAAAATATCCCTGATTAACTATTCATTTTCAAATACAAATAAACATTTATTACACATTTAATATGAGAATATGATAGTAATTTTCACATGATTTTATTACTATAAAACTACTTCAACTTCTTTCTTGATATGTGTCAAAGTTGTTTTTAGGCTTATAATTGAGGCCGAAGGGAGTAATTTGATTAGTGTTGTGAGTATAAAAATAAAATAGAGAGAGAATAGGTGAAAGAAATAGTATAAAAACTTTGTCGTTTTGGGTAATGCCCATTCAGATGAAACAAATAATAAAAAAAATATCCACTTACATGGAACGATGGGAGTATGTACCAATGAGATCCATAAACTGGATACCCGAACAAATTACAAGAATATGTTGTCAATTCAGTCTTCCACCCCCCCCCCACACATGAAAAAAAAAGTCATTATATCATTTACAATTTAAACGACCAAAATAGAATATAAAACCACATATATTGACTACGCTCTTTGTAATTAATATCTCATTCTCCTTTTTGATCCGTCTCAAAATAAATACGTGTTGGTCAATAAGGAAATAACATTATAGCAATTTCAACATGATACAATCATTGTCGATAGATAGAGCACATCATTAAAAATGTTGACAAGTTGTTCAAATTCCACATACATATATTGTGGGATGGAGGGAGTATATTTTGCGTAATATTATCCATTCAATATTAAGAATATTATGGATAACTATTTTCATAAAATTAAAACAATAGCTCAATATTCATACAATTTGGTACCAAAGAAAATCTGGCATTTTCTTTAAGACATGGAAAGAGCAATTATACACATATTATAAAGTTGATGTAGCATCCTTATCCCTAAGAATTAATTACTTTCACCAAATAGCATACAAAATTTTCTATATAAATACACTTTTCCGCATTCAAGAAACCATGGCAAAAGACATATCCATGGTGGAGAAAAAATTCAAAATAATAGAGCGAAAGACAAAGATAAAGAGAGAGGGAGGGGGGGAGGGAGAGGGAGAGAGAGAATTGCACCTTCTCTGATTAGTACTTTTTTCTAAGACCGTGTTCGTAATTTATTATATTTATTTTCAAAATGAATAGAATAGAAAAACCCCTTATTATTAGTGAATCTCTTTGTTGAATTAATTAAATATGGATTATGGATTAACTAATAGTGATGGTTATTTTTGCAGGATAAGGAATGTGTTCGTTGTTCATGGCATTTCAAGAGTTGGAGTTTGGTTGTTCACCAGCCCCACCGTCTCTCCAGCCCTACCCTCTAACACCGGTGACAACTCGACTCGAGAACTCTACAGGTGGAGTTTTACGACATATCCATCTGGTTGTGGATATTCCGGTATCGTTACTGGAATAGCATTGGACTATTTGCTTTCACTAGAGTTAGGACTCAGTTTGTAAAGGAGAACAAAAAGAGTTTAGGCTTCTGGGGTGCAAGTAAATTGAAATTGAAGAACAATTTTATACCTATAAACATGTTTCTGACCTCAGCCTTTTGTAAGCAAGCTAGGCTAGGATGAGTTGGTTAATTTTCCTAGTGATGACTTAGATGTCGATAGACTTCATTGTAATTAATCCTAGTAATGGCTCTTGTAAATATTTTTGAAGTTTTTTATTTTCATTATTTTACACTTCTCTATATATATGGCGATACTAATTTGATACTATTAACATGCTTGGAGAAGCAACACCTCTTCTTCATGGTCTGATCTAGTAAAAAATATGATGCTACTGTGTCTGATAACATTGTTTCCAAAACATTTGCCTGAAATCAAACTTTGCCGACGACCACAAAAAAAACCACACTGGAATTAAGTGAGGACATTAGCCACTAACATATTATGACATAAGATTTATGTAGACCGTTGATTAAAACAAATAATGCTATACCAAAATGTATTTGTGTCATTGACAACAAACAAATTTCGTAGTAATTAAGAAATTAGATGAGTCACTCTTAAAATCAATTGGTGTTAAGGAAAGTGGCCAAGGATCTTTATATGTTACAGGCTTGCAAATTCTCGATTTTGGATAATGTATCTCACAGTCACTAACCACTATTTATTAAATACGGGAAAAGGTAAATATGTAAAATTATAGATCACACTTTTAATCCTCTAGGTCTCTTTCAAAATTATAAGGGGTCAAAGGATTGATTTGATGGTATAGATTTAACTTAACAATCATCTCTACATATAGTCATCTAGATATTTAATATAATTCTTTCTTCATTATAATTGATCTGTACAATTTAGATCATTTTAATTCAGTAGTATGTATAGTTTTATTATGCAAGTGAAGATGTTTCATGAATGGTTTTTCATATGGAGAGTATAAAATTTTCTTCTGTGTGCCTTTTTCAACATAATATTAATTTTCGAATTTACCTCCTCGATTTTACAACTGTTGTTTTGATTTCTTGCTTTAATTTTAATGTATAGCTTATCATTTGCTGCCATTTGATTTTAAGATTAAAGTTTTGCTTTCTATGTTTGAAGAGCAAATGAATAAACATGTTGCTGAAATAAGCTAGATTAGATGAGGGTATGTTCTGAATAACCCATAGCTTTTGCATGGTATGCATTGTTGTTCAATCAATTGGTCAGAGAAGACTGAGAAACGGTGGAAGAAGACTTTGGAAGAACAGCGACCAATAATTTTCTTTATACTCTTATTGGTGAGTTTTGAACATTAATTGGACTCCAATCTACGATTGATCCCGAATATTTTGACCCTAATTTGTCATTTGCCCAAAGAAATAAGGGCTGCAACGGTGTTATGTGTTAGACAGTTGAGGACCCCAACTTGATATTTTGTGTGGTTTAGTAACTTAAGTCATTTTTTTTTGCATTAAAAGTATCTAGATACTTAGTTCAATGGACGTCACTCTGACCTACACTGGCAAAAAATTTCGTTAAAAACCCATATGCTTCATCATGGCCCTAGGCTCGATAATAATTTATTAAAACCATTTTGGATGCATGGATTCTAAAGTAACATATAATTGTCCCAAAAAAAAATATAGTAATATGACCTAGCTCGATAAAGAAATAAAAAGAATATGCGGATCAATTTCTTGCTACATGTTTATCAAGTTTCTTGACTTATAACCATATAAATACTTCAAATATTTTCAATAACATTCTAAGTTATCATACTTCATACCTTTTCTATTTTCTTATCTGGATCATGATTTAAACTTTTATTCATGTAGTCTCTTCCACATTGGCATACCAATAACTCCCTAAAATAGATGGATATTAGATTGCTAGTATCGAATGCCGTAAATCAACATAGAAAAAAATAATTATGTAAGAAATGTATGGGGGTGATATCACAAGATTATAATAGAACTCTCATATATTATCTAAATCATACTCCCTTTGTCCCAAGTGAGTGGAGACCAAAGATTGGGCACAAGATTTACACAAAATCTGGGGAGAAACGCGTTTCTCCGTCGCTTATGGAGAAACGGGGCTTGTTATGTCGTGCGACATACCTAGCCACAAAAACTGGATATCACTTCATCAGCTTCTGGATATCCAGAAGCTTTGGAAAGGATATCCAGAAGCTTTGAAAAGGATAGCCAGAAGCTTTGAAAAGTATATCCAGAAACCAAATATTTTTTCTGGATATCCTTTACAAAGCTTCTGGATATCCATATTCAATGTTCTGGATATCCAGAAGCTTTGTAAAGGATATCCAGAAAAAATACTTGGTTTCTGGATATCCTGTACAAAGCTTCTGGATATCCATTTCAAAGCTTCTGGATATCCAGAAGCTTTGTAAAGGATATCCAGAAACTGGCTACTTACGTCGCGCGACATAATAAGCCCCGTTTCTCCATACGCAACGGAGAAACGCGTTTCTCCCCAGACGCACTCCAAGATTTAACAAAAAAGAAGGAGAGAGAATTAATGGGAGTGAGTTTTTGAGTATAAAAAGTAAATTAAGAAAGTGAATGGGTTGGCAGATTAGTACTCCCTCCGGCCACTTTTATAAGAAAAAAAATTGATTTTTTCCCATAAATATAAGAATATATTATCATTTTCAATACAAAACTCATTAAATGCAATTGTATTTAACATTATTTTTACCAAAAATATTCCTAATTAACTATTCATTTTCAAAGACAAATAAACATTTATTACACATTTAATATGAGAATATGATAGTAATTTTCACATGTTTTTATTACTATCAAACTACTTCAACTACTTTCTTGATATGTGTCAAAGTTGTTTTTTAGCTTATAATTGAGGCCGAAGGGAGTAATTTGATTAGTGTTGTGAGTATAAAAATAAAATAGAGAGAGAATAGGTGAAAGAAATAGTATAAAAACTTTATCGTTTTGGGTAATGCCCATTCAGATGAAACAAATAATAAAAAAAAATCTCCACTTACATGGAACGATGGGAGTATGTACCAATGAGATCCATAAACTGGATACCTGAACAAATTACAAGAATATGTTGTCAATTCAGTCCTTCCCCCCCCCCCCCCCCACATGAAAAAAAAGGTCTCATTATATCATTTACACTTTGAACGACCAAAATAGAATATAAAACCACATATATTGACTACGCTCTTTGTAATTAATATCTCATTCTCCTTTTTAATCCGTCTCAAAATAAATACGTTTTGGTCAATAAGGAAATAACATTATAGCAATTTCAACATGATACAATCATTGCCGATAGATAGAGCACATCATTCAAAATGTTGACAAGTTGATCAAATTCCACATACATATATTGTGGGATGGAGGGAGTATAGTATGGGTAATATTATCCATTCAATATTAAGAATATTATGGATAACTATTTTCATAAAATTAAAACAATAGCTCAATATTCATACAATTTGGTACCAAAGAAAATCTGGCATTTTCTTTAAGACATGGAAAGAGCAATTATACACATATTATAAAGTTGATGTAGCATCCTTATCCCTAAGAATTAATTACTTTCACCAAATAGCATACCAAATTTTCTATATAAATACACTTTTCCGCATTCAAGAAACCATGGCAAAAGACCTACCCACGGTGGAGAAAAAATTCAAAATTGAAAGGACCCGTTTGCTTTGGCAGCTAAGATTCTTAGCTGTCAAAAATCTTAGCTATCAGAAAATCTGATTTTCTTCAAACGCTCTCAAGGCCAAAATGATAGGAAGTATATGCGCAGCGGAATTGATATTTTCTATGGCCTTATAGATGTTGTCTAACATATATATTCCTAATCTCTTTATCAATTTTAACTCATCTATGTGATCAAGCAAGAATATATTAAAGCAATAAAAAGCATAAATGAAATGAAAATTAAAGTGCAAGACAAGAAATTAAAAGAGACAAGAGACGAGAATTTTTAAGGTGGTTCAGAGTTCACTCCTCCTACATCCACCCCCAATGTCATGTGCCAGACCAGTGAGATCAATCCACTATAATCTAGGTCGCTTTAAGAATTACATGGATTGATAAGGCAAGTTCCTCGAACCCCCTCTTCCTAATTAGTACGGTCAATTAGGGTCCTAATTAGTACAGTTAATTAGGAATGCTACACAGATAGCATATGTAGTTCTTTCTTGAATTAACACTTGAGTTGTTGAATGAAAGCAATGATTTGGCTCGTTGGTGTTCCCC
Source organism: Adenophora triphylla var. japonica (assembly GCA_022495995.1). Classification (NCBI taxonomy): domain Eukaryota; kingdom Viridiplantae; phylum Streptophyta; class Magnoliopsida; order Asterales; family Campanulaceae; genus Adenophora; species Adenophora triphylla. The sequence goes on from JAFEMH010006955.1 coordinate 7,090, forward strand.
CTTAATGTTTGCATCGTGTGGTGTGGTTGATTGTAACAAGTGAAATGGGTGAAAGATTGAAAGGTGAAGGGTTTAAGGTTGAATGGTTAATTGGCAATATGGAGCATAGGTGGACTGCCATGGCCAAGTATGTACAGTGGGTGCTTATTGTACACACGTATAAAGGGTGAGGGTTAAATGGGTGTAAAGGGTGAAGGGTGTTGTATCAATATCAGTGTGTGCAATGGGTTTTTGTTGCACCTACTGAGGTCATTGAGGAAGGGGTGTGGAAGACATACTTGGGGGAGAGAGAAATGGGTATGGTGTATTGGTGCAAGCACACTGAGAATAGGAGGGCTTGATTCCAATTTATAGGGAGAAAATGGAAAGAGCCGTTGGAGAAAATGGTACAAGGTCAAGGTTGTCTTCAATGGGAGTCTTCATTGATGTTGTCATAATTTCCATGTTTTAAGCAAACATGTTTTCTTCTTTTCCTGTGTGAACACAAGACTTTGAGGAAGTAGCCGTTGGAGGAGTATTCAAAGCACTTGACTCAAAGTGGTTGTCATAAATTCCATGTAGCTGATGAAAAACCTATTTTCACATTGAACCCTTGACTTTCATTATCCTTGTTTGATCCTTTTAGTAATTGGGGTATAACTTTTCACAAGGAGCTCTAATGCAAAATCCAATCGTATGTTTTTGTACATCATTGTATTACCTTTCTAATGAGTCCAATATTGAATATTTTGGGACTCATTAGGAGGTGAAAATCTTCGTTGTAAAACTTGGAAAACATGAATGGGCATTTGTGTAACTTTTGTAACTTTCCTCTCTTGACATTTTAGACCATTTAACTTTGTCCCGTTAAATGATCAATCATCATCAAAACACATAGCTAGTTCCTAACAATTTCCCCCTTTTTGGTGAATTATTAGTCATTTTAAACTCTTAATGACTTTGCTTCATATCTCCATAAGCAGAAAGAGATGACAAGAAGACATTTGCTCCTAAGAAAATTTGAGCAGATTATTGGTCAACTTCACGGATTTTTCTGTGTTGACTCAACAAGCTCCAGGGTGTGAGGCTATAATTTTTGGAGAGGTATATGAGTTTACTTTAAGTGGGAGAAAACGGTATGTGGTTATGAATTTTGGAGAGATAGATATAGGATTTTTGGTGAGAGGAGTCTTGACAAATTTTTTTCTGCTGTCAGGAATATTTGGGGATTGTTGCCTACTTCAGATAGGTACCAAATTTTGCTCAAAATGATTCAGCTTGTGGTATTAGACTTGATGGAAAACTCTATGTGTCTAATTTACACAGAAAAAATCGGTTTGGGGTTTCGATGTCGGGAGAGGTAGATAATGCAATTCTCGTACAAGGTGTGGAACCAGGTTTTGGTCTGCTGTTAAGGTCTTGACAGCTAAGGTTTGAAAGCTAAGGTTTGGGATAGCTGTCAAGAGATTAGGGGATTGATGTTTGGGGTTTTTTTAGAGGGTTTGTTGTCAAGGAGATTGGTTGTCAAAGGCTTAGCTATCAGAAAGAAAACATAGCTGTCAGAGATAACGATCAGCCTGTTGGACAGCAACTTCAGATGAAGTCTGGTATTGACTCACAAGGTTGTAGGTTATATGTTTATGCTTTCTGGAAAGGTATGAGAGTCTACTTTACTCACAAAAAATAGGATTGCAGTTTCGTGCAGCGGAGAGAGAGATATTGCAATTTCCGTGAAGAGTGTCAAAGCTGATTTTCAGATTTCCAGCAACTTTTTCTGTTTCAACAAGGACTGTTCTTGGCTGGTTTTGATGGTGTTTTGGAGTTTGGTTCCCCCTCAAATGGTGTTATGGTTTCTAGAAGGAAGAATGGGGTTGGAAGGGTTGTGCTCCAAAATTTTCTTGATGCAAGGTGTGTTGTTGATTGCATCCAAGCTTTGCTTCGACTTTGATTTCTTCAAGATATGCACTTTTCGTCGAGCATCCAAGGTTCATCTCCTAACATTACAAAGGAGAACAAGTAAATGATTCTTTATAATCAAATAAATAAATATAAGCACATATGAATATAAATAATCAGATATAAAAATGAAGCACAAAAGATTTCCTATACTCCCTCCGTCCCAGCGAAAGAGTCGGTAAATTTGTCCGACACGCAAAATAAGAAATGTGATGTAGGAAAGAGAAAAAGTTTAAATGTTGTGAGTATGAAAAATTAAATAGGAGAGAGAATGAGTGGGAGGTGATGTAAGAAAGATAATGTTGTGAGTGTAAAAGTAAAGTAGGAGAGAGAATGAGTGGAGAGAATAGTGATTTAAGGTTTCCTTTTTGGGAAAGTGGCTTTTTAAATGGGACGCCCAAAAAGGAAATAAATGGCTCTTTCGCTGGGACGGAGGGAGTAAGTAGCAATTCAAAGCCCAACATAAGCGGTCGGTGGGTCATTACCATCGAGCCCAAGAAAGATGATCTATCTTTCCCCTAGCAACTACCCTAGGAGTCTCTAACTCGTGACCTTGCTTTGTTTCACCACAAGAAAATCTACAAAGGCAATGATCCTAAAATGATCAAAGAAGCCATTTAAGCACAAGGGGTGTTTGGGTCATGATCCAAGATGATCAAATAAGGTGTTCAAGCACAGAAAATATGTTAGACATTTAAGCATGGATCTTCACGAGATGTTAAGCTCGGAGACACTAAAGTCTCTAAGAACCATGCTCTGATACTAATTGAAAGGACCCGTTTGCTTTGGCAGCTAAGATTCTTAGCTGTCAGAAATCTTAGCTATCAGAAAATCTGATTTTCTTCAAACGCTCTCAAGGCCAAAATGATAGGAAGTATATGCGCAGCGGAATTGATATTTTCTATGGCCTTATAGATGTTGTCTAACATATATATTCCTAATCTCTTTATCAATTTTAACTCATCTATGTGATCAAGCAAGAATATATTAAAGCAATAAAAAGCATAAATGAAATGAAAATTAAAGTGCAAGACAAGAAATTAAAAGAGACAAGAGACGAGAATTTTTAAGGTGGTTCAGAGTTCACTCCTCCTACATCCACCCCCACTGTCATGTGCCAGACCAGTGAGATCAATCCACTATAATCTAGGTCGCTTTAAGAATTACATGGATTGATAAGGCATGTTCCTCGAACCCCCTCTTCCTAATTAGTACGGTCAATTAGGGTCCTAATTAGTACAGTCAATTAGGAATGCTAGACACATAGCATATGTAGTTCTTTCTTGAATTAACAATTGAGTTGTTGAATGAAAGCAATGATTTGGCTTGTTGGTGTTCCCCCTTAATGTTTGCATCGTGTGGTGTGGTTGATTGTAACAAGTGAAATGGGTGAAAGATTGAAAGGTGAAGGATTTAAGGTTGAATGGTTAATTGGCAACATGGAGCATATGTGGACTGCCATGGCCAAGTATGTACAGTGGGTGCTTATTGTACACACATATAAAGGGTGAGGGTTAAATGGGTTTAAAGGGTGAAGGGTGTTGTATCAATATCAGTGTGTGCAATGGGTTTTTGTTGCACATACTGAGGTCATTGAGGAAGGGGTGTGAAAGACATACTTGGGGGAGAGAGAAATGGGTATGGTGTATTGGTGCAAGCACACTGAGAATAGGAGGGCTTGATTCCAATTTATAGGGAGAAAATGGAAAGAGCCGTTGGAGAAAATGGTACAAGGTCAAGGTTGACTTCAATGGGAGTCTTCATTGATGTTGTCATAATTTCCATGTTTTAAGCAAACATGTTTTCTTCTTTTCCTGTGTGAACATAAGACTTTAAGGAAGTTGCCGTTGGAGGAGTATTCAAAGCACTTGACTCAAAGTGGTTGTCATAAATTCCATGTTTTATGCAAACATGTTTTTCTCTTTTCCAGTAGACTAACTTGGCTTGGTTGGCTTTCTTTCCAATTGTAATTCCATGTAGCTGATGAAAAACCTATTTTCACATTGAACCATTGACTTTCATTATCCTTGTTTGATCCTTTTAGTAATTGGGGTATAACTTTTCACAAGGAGCTCTAATGCAAAATTCAATCGTATGCTTTTGTACATCATTGTATTACCTTTCTAATGAGTCCAATATTGAATATTTTGAGACTCATTAGGAGGTGAAAATCTTCGTTGTAAAACATGGAAAACATGAATGGGCATTTGTGTAACTTTTTTAACTTTCCTCTCTTGACACTTTAGACCATTTAACTTTGTCCCGTTAAATGATCAATCATCATCAAAACACAAAGTTAGGTCCAAACAAAAATAATAGAGCGGAAGACAAAGATAAAGAGAGAGGGAGGAGGGGGGAGAGAGAGAGGGAGAGAGAGAGAGAGAATTGCACCTTCTCTGGTTAGTACTTTTTTCTAAGACCGTGTTCGTAATTTATTATATTTATTTTCAAAATGAATTGAATAGAAAAACCCCTTATTATGAGTGAATCTCTTTGTTGAATTAATTAAATATGGATTATGGATTAACTAATAGTGATGGTTATTTTTGCAGGATAAGGGATGTGTTCGTTGTTCATGGCATTTCAAGAGTTGGAGTTTGGTCGTTCACCAGCCCCACCGTCTCTCCATTTCCACCCCTCTAACACCAGTGACAACTCCACTCGAGAACTCTACAGGTGGAGTTTTACGACATATCCATGAGGTTGTGGATATTCCGGTATCGTTACTGGAATAGCATTGGACTATTTGCTTTCACTAAATTAGGACTCAGTTTGTATAGGAGAACAGAAAGAGTTTAGGCTTCTGGGGTGCAAGTAAATTGAAATTGAAGAACAATTTTATACCTATAAACATGTTTCTGACCTCAGCCTTTTGTAAGCAAGCTAGGCTAGGATGAGTTGATTAATTTTCCTAGTGATGACTTAGATGTTGATAGACTTCATTGTAATTAATCCTAGTAATGGCTCTTGTAAATATTTTTGAAGTTTTTTATTTTCATTATTTTACACTTCTCTATATATATGGTGATACTAATTTGATACTATTAACATGATTGGAGAAGCAACACCACTTCGTCATGGTGCGATCTAGTAAAAAATGTGATGCTACTGTGTCTGAATACATTGTTTCCAAAACATTTGCCTGAAATCAAACTTTGCCGACGACCACAAAAAAAAAAACCACACTGGAATTAAGCGAGGACATTAGCCACTAACATATTATGACATAAGATTTATGTAGACCGTTGATTAAAACAAATAATGCTATAACAAAATGTATTTGTGTCATTGACTACAAACAAATTTCGTAGTAATTAAGAAATTAGATGAGTCACTCTTAAAATCAATTGGTGTTAAGGAAAGTGGCCAAGGATCTTTATATATTACTGGCTTGCCAATTCTTGATTTTGGATAATGTATCTCACAGTCACTAACCACTATTTCTTAAATACGGGAAAAGGTAAATATGTAAAATTATAGTTCACACTTTTAATCCTCTAGGTCTCTTTCAAAATTATAAGGGGTCAAAGGATTGATTTGATGGTATAGATTTAACTTAACAATCATCTCTACAAATAGTATTCTAGATATTTAATATAAGTTTTCATCATTATAATTGATCTGTACAATTTAGATCATTTTAATTCAGTAGTATTTATAGTTTTATTATGCAAGTGAAGATGTTTCATGAATGGTTTTTCATATGGAGAGTATAAAATTTTCTTCCGTGTGCCTTTTTAAACATAATATTAATTTTCGATTTTACCTCCTCGATTTTACAACTGTTGTTTTGATTTCTTGCTTTAATTTTAATGTATAGCTAATCATTTGCTGCCATTTGATTTTAAGATTAAAGTTTTGCTTTCTCTGTTTGAAGAGCAAAGGAATAAACATGTTGCTGAAATAAGCTAGATTAGATGAGGGTATGTTCTGAATAACCCATAGCTTTTGCATGGTATGCATTGTTTTTCAATCAATTGGTCAGAGAAGACTGAGAAACGGTGGAAGAAGACTTTGGAAGAACAGCGACCAATTATTTTCTTTATACTCTTATTGGTGAGTTTTGAACATTAATTGGACTCCAATCTACGATTGACCCCTAATATTTTGACCCTAATTTGTCATTTGCCCAATGAAATAAGGACTGCAACAGTGTTATGTGTTAGACAGTTGAGGACCCCAACTTGATATTTTGTGTGGTTTAGTAACTTATGTCATTTTTGTTGCATTAAAAGTATCTAGATACTTAGTTCAATGGACGTCACTCTGACATACACTGGCAAAAAATTTTGTTAAAAACCCATATGCTTCATCATGGCCCTAGGCTCGATAATAATTTATTAAAACCATTTTGGATGCATGGATTCTAAAGTAACATATAATTGTCCCAAAAAAAATACAGTAATATGACCTAGCTCGATAAAGAAATAAAAAGAATATGCGGATCAATTTCTTGCTACATGTTTATCAAGTTTCTTGACTTATAACCATATAAATACTTCAAATATTTTCAATAACATTCTAAGTTATCATACTTCATACCTTTTTTATTTTCTTATCTGGATCATGATTTAAACTTTTATTCATGTAGTCTCTTCAACATTGGCATACCAATAACTCCCTAAAATAGATGGATATTATATTGCTAGTATCGTATGCCGTAAATCAACATAGAAAAAGATAATTATGTAAGAAATGTATGGGGGTGATATCACATGATTATAATAGAAGGAGAGAGAATTAATGGGAGTGAGTTTCTGAGTATAAAAAGTAAATTAAGAAAGTGAATGGGTTGGCAGATTAGTACTCCCTCCGACCACTTTTATAAGAAAAAAAATTGATTTTTTTCCCACAAATATAAGAATATATTATCATTTTCAATACAAAACTCATTAAATGCAATTGTATTTAATATTATTTTTACCAAAAATATCCCTAATTAACTATTCATTTTCAAAGACAAATAAACATTTATTACACATTTAATATGAGAATATGATAGTAATTTTCACATGTTTTTATTACTATCAAACTACTTCAACTACTTTCTTGGTATGTGTCAAAGTTGTTTTTTAGCTTATAATTGAGGCCGAAGGGAGTAATTTGATTAGTGTTGTGAGTATAAAAATAAAATAGAGAGAGAATAGGTGAAAGAAATAGTATAAAAACTTTGTCATTTTGGGTAATGCCCATTCAGATGAAACAAATAATAAAAAAAATCTCCACTTACATGGAACGAAGGGAGTATGTACCAATGAGATCCATAAACTGGATACCTGAACAAATTACAAGAATATGTTGCCAATTCAGTCCTCCACCCCCACACATCAAAAAAAAGTCTCATTATATCATTTACACTTTGAACGACCAAAATAGAATTTAAAACTACATATATTGAATACGCTCTCTGTAATTAATATCTCATTCTCTTTTTTGATCCGTCTCAAAATAAATACGTGTTGGTCAATAAGGAAATAACATTATAGCAATTTCAACATGATACAATCATTGTGATAGATAGAGCACATCATTCAAAATGTTGACAAGTTGATCAAATTCCACATACATATATTGTGGGATGGAGGTAGTATATTTTGGGTAATATTATCCATTCAATATTAAGAATATTATGGATAACTATTTTCATAAAATTAAATCAATAGCTCAATATTCACACAATTTGGTACCAAAGAAAATCCGGCATTTTCTTTAAGACATGGAAAGAGCAATTATACACATATTATAAAGTTGATGTATCATCCTTATCCCTAAGAATTAATTACTTTTACCAAATAGCATACCAAATTTTCTATATTAATACACTTTTCCGCATTCAAGAAACCATGGAAAAAGACCTATCCATGGTGGAGAAAAAATTCAAAATAATAGAGCGGAAGACACATATAAAGAGAGAGGGAGGGGGGAGAGAGAGAATTGCACCATCTCTGGTTAGTACTTTTTTCTAAGACCGTGTTCGTAATTTATTATATTTATTTTCAAAATGAATTGAATAGAAAAACCCCTTATTATGAGTGAATCTCTTTGTAGAATTAATTAAATATGGATTATGGATTAACTAATAGTGATGGTTATTTTTGCAGGATAAGGGATGTGTTCGTTGTTCATGGCATTTCAAGAGTTGGAGTTTGGTCGTTCACCAGCCCCAACGTCTCTCTAGCCCCACCCTCTAACACCGGTGACAACTCCACTCGAGAACTCTATAGGTGTAGTTTTACGACATATCCATGAGGTTGTGGATATTCCGGTATCGTTACTGGAAGAGCATTGGACTATTTGCTTTCACTAGGGTTAGGACTCAGTTTGTAAAGGAGAACAAAAAGAGTTTAGGCTTCTGGGGTGCAAGTAAATTGAAATTGAAGAACAATTTTATACCTATAAACATGTTTCTGCTACAAGGCTATTAAATCTTCCCATAACCTCAGCCTTTTGTAAGCAAGCTAGGTTAGGATAAGTTGGTTAATTTTCCTAGTGATGACTTAGATGTCGATAGACTTCATTGTAATTAATCCTACTAATGGCTCTTGTAAATATTTTTGAAGTTTATTATTTTCATTATTTTAGACTTCTCTATATATATGTCGATACTAATTTGATACTATTAACATTCTTGGAGAAGCAACACCTTTTCTTCATCTTTGTGATCTAGTAAAAAATGTGATGCTACTCGTATCCGACAACATTGTTTCCATAACATTTGCACGAAATCCAAACTTTGCCGACGACCACAACAAAAACCACACTGGAATTAAGCGAGGACATTAGCCACTAACATATTATGACATAAGATTTATGTAGACCGTTGATTAAAACAAATAATGCTATAACAAAATGTATTTGTGTCATTGACTACAAACAAATTTCGTAGTAATTAAGAAAATAGATGAGTCACTCTTAAAATCAATCGGTGTTAAGGAAAGTGGCCAAGGATCTTTATATGTTACAGGCTTGCCAATTCTCGATTTTGGATAATGTATCTCACAGTCACTAACCATTATATATTAAATACGGGAAAAGGTAAATATGTAAAATTATAATTCACACTTTTAATCCTCTAGGTCTCTTTCAAAATTATAAGGGGTCAAAGGATTGATTTGATGGTATAGATTTAACTTAACAATCATCTCTACATATAGTCATCTAGATATTTAATATAATTCTTTCATCATTATAATTTATATGTACAATTTAGATCATTTTAATTCAGTAGTATGTATAGTTTTATTATGCAAGTGAAGATGTTTCATGAATGGTTTTTCATATGGAGAGTATAAAATTTTCTTCTGTGTGCCTTTTTCAACATAATATTAATTTTCGAATTTACCTCCTCGATTTTACTACTGTTGTTTTGATTTCTTGGTTTAATTTTAATGTATAGCTTATCATTTGCTGCCATTTGATTTTAAGATTAAAGTTTTGCTTTCTCTTTGTTTGAAGAGCAAATGAATAAACATGTTCTTTGAAATAAGCTAGATTAGATGAGGTATGTTGAATAACCCTTAGCTTTTGCATGGTATGCATTGTTGTTCAATCAATTGGTCGAGACAAGGCGAGAAACGGTGGAAGAAGACTTTGGAAGAACGGCTGACCAATTATTTTCTTTATACTCTTATTGGTGAGTTTTGAATATTAATTGGACTCGAATATACTATTGATCCCTAATATTTTGACCCTAATTTGTCATTTGCTCAAAGAAATAAGGTTTGCAACGGTGTTATGTGTTAGACAGGTTGAGGACCCCAACTTGATATTTTGTGTGGTTTAGTAACTTATGTCATTTTTTGCATTAAAAGTATCTAGATACTTAGTTCAATGGACGTCACTCTGACCTACTCGGCAAAAATTTCGTTAAAACCCCATATGCTTCATCATGGCCCTAGGCTCGATAATAATTTATTAAAACCATTTTGGATGCATGGATTCTAAAGTAACATATAATTGTCCCAAAAAATACGATAATATGACCTAGCTCGATAAAGAAATAAAAAAGAATATGCGGATCAATTTCTTGCTACATGTTTATCAAGTTTCTTGACTTATAACCATATAAATACTTCAAATATTTTCAATAACATTCTAAGTTATCATACTTCATACCTTTTCTATTTTCTTATACGGATCATGATTTAAACTTTTATTCATGTTGTCTCTTCCACATTGGCATACCAATAACTCCCTAAAATAGATGGATATTAGATTGCTAGTATCGAATGCCGTAAATCAACATAGAAAAGATAATTATGTAAGAAATGTATGGGGGTGATATCACAAGATTATAATAGAACTCTCATATATTATCTAAATCATACTCCCTTTGTCCCAAGTGAGTGGAGACCCGAATGATTGGGCACAAGATTTAACAAAAAGAAGGAGAGAGAATTAATGGGAGTGAATTTGTGAGTATAAAAAGTAAATTAAGAAAGTGAATGGGTTGGCAGATTAGTACTCCCTCCGGCCACTTTTATAAGAAATAAATTTGATTTTTTCCCACAAATATAAGATTATATTATCATTTTCAATACAAAACTCATTAAATGCAATTGTATTTAATATTATTTTTACCAAAAATATCTCTAATTAAATATTCATTTTCAAAGACAAATAAACATTTATTACACATTTAATATGAGAATATGATAGTAATTTTCACATGTTTTTATTACTATCAAACTACTTCAACTACTTTCTTGATATGTGTCAAAGTTGTTTTTTAGCTTATAATTGAGGCCGAAGGGAGTAATTTGATTAGTGTTGTGAGTATAAAAATAAATTAGAGAGAGAATAGGTGAAAGAAATAGTATAAAAACTTTGTCATTTTGGGTAATGCCCATTCAGATGAAACAAATAATAAAAAAAAATCTCCACTTACATGGAACGAAGGAAGTATGTACCAATGAGATCCATAAACTGGATACCTGAACAAATTACAAGAATATGTTGTCAATTCAGTCCTCCATGAGGTTGTGGATATTCCGGTATCGTTACTGGAAGAGCATTGGACTATTTGCTTTCACTAGGGTTAGGACTCAGTTTGTAAAGGAGAACAGAAAGAGTTTAGGCTTCTGGGGTGCAAGTAAATTGAAATTGAAGAACAATTTTATACCTATAAACATGTTTCTGACCTCAGCCTTTTGTAAGCAAGCTAGGCTAGGATGAGTTGGTTAATTTTCCTAGTGATGACTTAGATGTCGATAGACTTCATTGTAATTAATCCTAGTAATGGCTCTTGTAAATATTTTTGAAGTTTTTTATTTTCATTATTTTACACTTCTCTATATATATGTCGATACTAATTTGGTACTATTAACATGCTTGGAGAAGAAACACCTCTTCTTCATGGTTTGATCTAGTAAAAATGTGATGCTACGTGTTCGACAACATTGTTTCCAAAACATTTGCCTGAAATCAAACTTTGCCAACGACCACAAAAAAAACAACACTGGAATTAAGCGAGGACATTAGACACAAACATATTATGACATAAGATTTATGTAGACCGTTGATTAAAAGAAATAATGCTATACCAAAATGTATTTTTGTCATTGACTACAAACGAATTTCGTAGTAATTAAGAAATTGGATGAGTCACTCTTAAAATCAATTGGTGTTAAGGAAAGTGGCCAAGGATCTTTATATGTTACATGCTTGCCAATTCTCGATTTTGGATAATGTATCTCACAGTCACTAACCACTATTTATTAAATATAGGAAAAGGTAAATATGTAAAATTATAGTTCACACTTTTAATCCTCTAGGACTCTTTCAAAATTATAAGGGGTCAAAGGATTGATTTGATGGTATAGATTTAACTTAACAATCATCTCTACATATAGTCATCTAGATATTTAATATAATTCTTTCATCATTATAATTGATCACATCGTACAATTTAGATCATTTTAATTCAGTAGTATTTATAGTTTTATTATGCAAGTGAAGATGTTTCATGAATGGTTTTTCATATGGAGAGTATAAAATTTTCTTCCGTGTGCCTTTTTAAACATAATATTAATTTTCGATTTTACCTCCTCGATTTTACAACTGTTGTTTTGATTTTTGCTTTAATTTTAATGTATAGCTAATCATTTCTTTTGCCATTTGATTTTAAGAATAAAGTTTTGCTTTCTCTGTTTGAAGAGCAAAGGAATAAACATGTTCTTTGAAATAAGCTAGATTAGATGAGGGTATGTTGAATAACCCATAGCTTTTTGCATGGTATGCATTGTTTTCAATCAATTGGTCGAAGAAGGCGAGAAACGGTGGAAGAAGACTTTGGAAGAACGGCTGACCAATTACTTTCTTTATACTCTTATTGGTGAGTTTTGAACATTAATTGGACTCCAATCTACGATTGACCCCTAATATTTTGACCCTAATTTGTCATTTGCCCAAAGAAATAAGGGCAACGGTGTTATGTGTTAGACAGGTTGAGGACCCCAACTTGATGTTTTGTGTGGTTTAGTAACTTATGTCATTTTTGTTGCATTAAAAGTATCTAGATACTTAGTTCAATGGGACGTCACTCGACATACAACGGCAAAAAATTTTGTTAAAAACCCATATGCTTCATCATGGACCTAGGCTCGATAATAATTTATTAAAACCATTTTGGATGCAAGGATGTTAAAGTAACATATAATTGTCCCAAAAAAAATACAGTAATATGACCTAGCTCGATAAAGAAATAAAAAGAATATGCGGATCAATTTCTTGCTACATGTTTATCAAGTTTCTGGACTTATAACCATATAAATACTTCAAATATTTTCAATAACATTCTAAGTTATCATACTTCATACCTTTTCTATTTTCTTATCTGGATCATGATTTAAACTTTTATTCATGTAGTCTCTTCAACATTGGCATACCAATAACTCCCTAAAATAGATGGATATTATATTGCTAGTATCGAATGCCGTAAATCAACATAGAAAAAGATAATTATGTAAGAAATGTATGGGGGTGATATCACATGATTATAATAGAACTCTCATATATTATCTAAATCATACTCCCTTTGTCCCAAGTGAGTGGAAACAAAAGATTGGGCACAAGATTTAACAAAAAAGGAGAGAGAATTAATGGGAGTGAGTTTGTGAGTATAAGAAGTCAATTAAGAAAGTGAATGGGTTGGCAGATTAGTACTCCCTCAGGCCACTTTTATAAGAAAAAAAAATTGATTTTTTTCCCACAAATATAAGAATATATTATCATTTTCAATACAAAACTCATTAAATGCAAGTGTATTTAATATTATTTTTACCAAAAATATCCCTAATTAACTATTCATTTTCAAAGACAAATAAACATTTATTACACATTTAATATGAGAATATGATTGTAATTTTAACATGTTTTTATTACTATCAAACTACTTCAACTACTTTCTTGATATGTGTCAAAGTTGTTTTTTAGCTTATAATTGAGGCCGAAGGGAGTAATTTGATTAGTGTTGTGAGTATAAAAATAAAATAGAGAGAGAATAGGTGAAAGAAATAGTATAAAAACTTTGTCATTTTGGGTAATGCACATTCAGATGAAACAAATAATAAAAAAAAATCTCCACTTACATGGAACGAAGGGAGTATGTACCAATGAGATCCATAAACTGGATACTGAACAAATTACAAGAATATGTTGCCAATTCAGTCCTCCACCCCGACACATCAAAAAAAAAGTCTCATTATATCATTTACACTTTGAACGACCTAAATAGAATTTAAAACTACATATATTGAATACGCTCTCTGTAATTAATATCTCATTCTCTTTTTTGATCCATCTCAAAATAAATACGTGTTGGTCAATAAGGAAATAACATTATAGCAATTTCAACATGATACAATCATTGTGATAGATAGAGCACACCATTCAAAATGTTGACAAGTTGATCAAATTCAACATACATATATTGTGGGATGGAGGTAGTATATTTTGGGTAATATTATCTGTTATGACCTAACTTTGATCAATGTCTTAGTTAGTTGGTTTTGATAAAGGAATATATATATAGAGAACGGGGTTTATATCAAAAGAGGAAGGCATCGAGTCATGATCCTTTTCTCTGACAGCTAAGTCCATGACTAACCAAATCAAACTTCATATTCATTCCTCAGTGTATCTGACAGCTATGAGTTTGATAGTTATGATTCTGTTGTATACAATGATTACAATCAATCAAAAACATAAATCATATTCACTCTCTAAGCCATCAAGATCATCAAAGTGCATCTCAGTCCTTATTAGAGAACATCTCTGATAGCTAAGCCTTGTATGATCTGACAGCTATGACTTCATTCCTCGATAGCCATCACTTTGTCTCAATCTCTGTTACCACAATCTCAACCAAAGTGGAACACGAATCTTCACATTGTCAAGTTCACCATTGAAGACCAATGAAGACCCTTTGAAGACCTTCTGGAAGCTCTCGGTTCAAGCCACGGCTCAAGCCGGCTCATGAAGACACGGAAGTGGACAAGTGGGGCAAAGACCGATCAAGGCTCATTAATGTAGCTGCAACAGTCATATTCAACGGCTACATTGAAGGGTATAAATAGAGGAGTTCATCCTCTACACAAACTACTCTGAAAAATACTCTTTTCACGGTCCAAAACCTTTCCCTCACACCCACACACACCTCCTGTAATTCCACACACACTCACCAATTCTTACCCTTTAAACCATGTTCCAAACCAAAACCCTCACCCCAGAAACCTCTGCCTCCACAACAAAACACCCCTTAGTGTGTTAATTCACAAATTCCAAAATCCTAAGGCTGTACTTTAGGTGTAGAATTAGTTTGTAATCACTCAAGGCTGTACTTTGAGTGTATTATTTGTTTTGTAAAATCTTGAGGCTGTACTTCAAGTTGTAAAAACACTTAAAAGGTACTTTAAGTGTATCCCTAGTTATTTGTACTAATTAGGAAGAGGAAGTTCAAGGAACTTGCCTAAATCAATCATTTGTAATTTTTGTTGATTAAAGATTATAATAAAATTGATCTCACTTGTCAAGATTGACGGTGGGGGTGGATGTAGGAGGAGTGAACTACGAACCACTTTAAATTCTACTGTGTTATTACATTTTTGCAATCACATTCACACACTTGCATTATTTCTTTGTGTTTCTTGTCCTATCATTATTTCAAGCCTCTCTTATTCCATTTGCACAATTCAACTATCATCGACGGCTAAGCCAAACCATAGGCTGTGTCGATCATCACATATCAACAAAGGGCCTTTCAATTGGTATCGAGCTTGTCTTCACATTCAAAAGTCTAACAACTTGTGAAGGATCCTCTTCAAACCCACCATACCTCAACCAAGAAGAAATAATGAGAAAGACATCCCACACATTGATGGTTGTGGATCTTTTGAGATCTATGCTTCAAAAATAAAAACATACCTTGATGCAAACGGTATATGGAATTGGTATGTTCTAGAGAATGAAGTGTCCTACCCAACTCAAATGCATGCTTGATGGAGGACCTAGTAAGATCAAATCCCCGAAACATGGTCGAAGGCGAAAAGCAATTGATAAGTGCAAACTTGAAAGTCAAGAACATTCTTCAAAGAGTGTAAATGACTCGCTAGCACAAGAAATTGCTAAGGAACCAAATGCCGAACGGCGTGGGCTCTTATTCAAACTAAGTTCACTAAACACTCCGGTGTTAGGACACAAAACTTGTATAACTTGCTTAGGCAATTAGACAACTTCAAGTTCTACCACGGAGAAAAGGTGAGTCTTTGCTCGGCCAAGGTTTGAGAACCTTGTTAGATCAATTCTTGACCATGGAAAAACCTTTGAACAACAAGATCTACGCCTCAAGATATACTCAAATCTTCCTCAAGAATATGAAAAGGTAGCATTACCTATTAGAGAAGGATACGAATGGAGCACCATGACGGTTGAACAGTACTTTGGAAAGCTTGAAGCTTATGAATTGGAAGGTATGATAAAAATTCAACCGGTCCCTTCCATTTCACAAACCTTAGCTTTATTTGCTCAGCTGTCCACAAGCCAATCACTCACCAAGACATTGAGACCATTGTCAACAATGCCCTTCAAAAGATAAACATCGGCTCCAAACACAGTCGGCAAACGGATCTCCCAAGAAGACATTCCAAGTCTCATTTCCATGGGTATCGAAATGCCATGAAATTTCAAAAGAAATCTTTTGACAAAAAATACAATCCCTCCACATCTAATGCTCAACAAGACGGCTACAAGAAGACAATTGATTGCTTCAAGCGTGGAAAGCAAGGACATTACTCATCGGTGCCACTGAACCAAGGAAACCTAGGGACAATCGGACGGCTAAGAAGATGACCTACTCAAAAGAGATCATTCACGAGTTCTAAGTGCAAGCTGCTTCAATTGCTCAAAAATAAACATGACAAAAACAAAGAGCAAGTCATGATAGGCGACTCATCAAAATTCGGTGATGAAGAGTATGTGTCAAGTGATGATTACGAAAATGAAGGAGAAGAAGCCATGATATGCCTTATAGGCGAAGATGAGGAAGAATCGACAATGAGGAAGAGATGGAAGCACTAGCTGCTGGCGATGAACTAAAAGAGGTACATGATTTTAACTCTTTAAATATTGATGGTTTTAAACAATTAGTTTGCACTCTTTTAATTCAAACCAAAAAACAAAAAACTAGCTTTGCTTCCTTTGGTCAATGAGAATCTTTCCCAATCCTCAACCATTGACACCCTCACAAAAACCATTTACGAGCTTGAGAAAGCATGCCAAGGGCTAAGAGATCAATGCATCATGCTTGAAAAACAAAACATGGATCGGCAGTGAGACATCAAGTAATCATGAAAATTGTCAAAAACTTCATTAATCTTGAAAAAGAAAATGATGCTCTTAAAAGAAAATAGATTCATGGAACATGTCAAGCAAAGCATTATCACTTTTCACCTACACCCAAAGGCGTCCCGGTGACAAAACGGGGATTGGTGCGATGATCCTACACAAAAGGTATACACTCCTCCCATTTGGTGAAAGGGCCATTGAAAAAATGGTTCTAGAAAACCTAAGCTCGCGGCTATCAAACTCAAACCTACCTGTTCAAACGAAAGGAAAAATCAAAAGAAATCTTGGGTGGTCCTAGTCAACCAAAGGAAGGACCAAGTAAAATTCAAGGAAGCAAGTATATTTGGGTTCAAAAAGGAGCCAATATACGGGAAGAAGTCAAGCTGCAAGAATGTGCTAGTCGGTCAAGTCTGTCGGACGACGAGGTTGACGAGACGACGAGGCATGACGAGACGGCCAAGGCTGACAGACAACCAAAATCTTCCAAACAACAAAGAACCCCAAGGCAACAAAGATTCTATAACAAACATAGATACACCAAACAACAAAAACCTCAATGGCAATACTCGAATGGTAGAAGCCATGCAAGTCAAAATGACTCTCCCGAGATCATCCTCTTCAAATAGCTTTCGGTTTCAACCCCAATACAACAATCCAAACCACTTCTTCAATCCATCCCAATCCACTTTGTCCTCACACCTTACATGATGCAAATCATGTCATATTATCATACCACTAAACCGGTTCTTCAACAAGGGACCAATGAACAAAGCTAGGGTTCCAAGAAAAACTAATCCTTTGGACCCCGAAAAGAATAAAAAGGGTACCATAAAATTTACTTTCTGTTTTGCGGGTACCTAGGAAAGGACTTTGGTATTTAGATAGTGGTTGTAGTAGACATATGACCTTCAATAAAGGCTGGTTGCAACAATATTCCCCTAAAAATGGTCCAAATGTAACCTTTGGTGACAATTCCCAAGCTAAGGTCAAAGGATCGGGAAATCTTATTACAAAAGATATCATTTTTACAAATGTGTCCTATGTAGAGGGTCTCAAACACAATTTGATCGGCATAAGTCAAATGCGTGATAAGGGATATCATGTTGTTTGCACTAAGGATAAATGCCTATTAAGGATAAAAACAATAAAGTCATCCTAAGCTTGGATCAAGAAAAGGAAATCTCTCTTGCTTAAACTTAGAGATTGTGGAATCCTCAAATGCTCACGCCTTACGTCTTTCAATCAATCGATATGTCATGGCTATGGCACAAAAGATTGGCTCACCTCAATCACAAAACCATTTCCAAGCTTGCAAATTCTAATCTAGTCGAGAGGTCTACCAAAGATCCCATTCAAAAAGGATAAACTTTGCAAAGCATGCCAATGTGGGAAGCAAAAGAAATCTTCATTCAAACCCAGAGACCAAGTTGGACACCTCAAGACCTATTGAGCGCTTCATATGGATCTTTTTGGACCCATAAGAACTAGATCTTTAGGAGGAAAAGATACTCCCTAGTTGTTGTTGATGATTTCACAAGATTCACTTGGATCATTCTTCTTGAATCCAAAAGTGACACCCTTAGGTTTGTCGATAAAGGCTGTTCAATAAAATTCAAAATCAAAAAGGGACATCCATCATCAAGATCGAGATCGACCATGGGAAGGAATTTGAGAACAACTTGGAGTAGAAGAATATTGTGATTCCAAAGGCATTGATCACAATTTTTCAGCCCCAAGAACTCCCCAACAAAATGGTGTTCTTTGAAAGGAAGAATAGGACAATTTGTGAGGCGGCAAGAACAATCTTTGTCGAACACAATCTCCCAAAGTATTTTTGGGGTGAAGGCATTACTCTTTGCGGTGTATGTTCAAAACAAAACACTAATCAACAAATTCCACAAGAAGACTCCATATGAATTGTGGAATAACAAAGTCCCTACCATTTCCTACTTTCACGGCTTTGGAAGTAGATGCTTCATTCACAACAATGGCAAGAACAATTTGGACAAATTTGACTCCAAAATTGATGAAGGAATATTTCTTGGATACTCTAACACAAGCAAAGCTTATAGAGTTTACAACAAAAGAAGACTTGTTGTGGAAGAATCAATTCATGTTGACTTTGATGAAAACAATGATCAAAGTGTAAGCGAGTTGTGTGATTTTGATGAAGGTTTGGGAAACCTAGATAATCTTCTGAAGCATCTCCCATTCTTGACTCATATGTTCTCAATCATGAACAAGATTCATCAAATCTTCCATACATGGTTCCAAGAAACTCATCGACGGCCATCACTGTGCCGGACGGCCATGAACCATCTCACTCTCATCAACAACCAATCCGGCCAACCAAGTCAGCGGCAATCTCTCCCACTTCCAATCCAATTGATGAGGAAGAAAATATTCAAATAAATGGTCATCCCTTGGTGACCTTCCTCAAAATTTTCCCTTAGGCGACGACCAACCCTTAGGCGACGGCCATCCCAATTCCTCATGTAATCCATCTTCTAGCCACCTTCCATCTCCATCCAATAATCCTCTTTCTCCTCCCAAAACCAATGATGAAACTACCATTACCCACATCATTCCACCCAATAAAGATCTTTACATCGGCCTTCAAATTGATAAAACCCCAGTTCGGACAACATCCCTTTTCTCATGAGTGCATTCATATCCCAAGTGGAACCAAAGAAAATAAATGAAGCACTCCGAGATCTTTGGCCCCGGATTGAAGCCATGGAAGAAGAACTAGAAGCGGTTTGAAAGAAACAAAGTGTGGCAACTTGTTCCTAAACCAAGAAACCAAAGCTGTCATTGGAACAAGATGGGTTTTAGAAATAAGATGAATGAAGAAGGTGTTGTAGTAAGAAACAAAGCGGGGTTGCCCGAGGATATAGACAAGAAGAAGGTATTGACTATGATGAGACCTTTGCACTGTTGCAAGACTTGAAGCTATAAGGCTATTCCTTGCCTATGCTTCATTCAAGAAGATGAAAATATTCCGAGATGGATGTCAAGAGTGCATTTCTAAATGGAGTTTTAAATGAAAAGGTGTTTGTATCTCAACCCCCTGGATTTGAGCACCCAAAGTTTCACGATCATGTATTCAAATTGACAAAGCATTGTATGGGCTTAAACAAGCACCAAGAGCTTGGTATGATACCCTATCTAGATATCTCCTTGGCAAAGGATTTACCAAGGGCCATATTGATAATACTTTGTTTATCAAAAAATATGGAGATGATCGGTTGCTCATCCAAGTCTATGTTGATGACATCATCTTTGGCTCATCAAATGAGGACTTGTGCCTTTGAATTTGGAGATATTATGAAGGATCGGTTTGAAATGAGCATGATTGGTGAGCTCACCTTCTTCTTAGGACTCCAAGTCAAACAAATGAAGGAAGGAATCTTCATCAACCAAGCTAAATACACAAGGGATATGATCAAGAAGTTTGACATGCAAAGCTGCTTCCCTGCCAAAACACCCTTGTCAACCACAACCAAACTCCATCTTTGATCTAGATGGTCAAAGTGTAAATCCAACACTTTACGAAGCTACATTGGATCTCTTCTTTATGTAACGGCTTCAAGACGACATTATGTTTAGTGTATGTCTTTGTGCTAGATTTCAAGCTAATCCCAAGGAATCTCATCTCTCTTTGTCAAGAGAATTCTAAGATATCTCGAAAGGAACCCACGATTTTGGCTTGTGGTATCCCACTTGAATCCCCATTCTCTCTAATTGGATTCAATGATTCGACTATCTTTGGATGTAATCTAGATAGAAAATCCACAAGTGGTGGATGCCGGTTTATTGGCTCAAGAATCATTTCATGGTCAAGCAAAAGCAAACCTCGGTAGCCACTTCAACAGTGAAGTGAGTATATTCTTTGCGAGGCTTGTGTTGTTCACAAATTCTCTATCTTAAAAGTCAACTTCAAGACTTTGGAATTGAATTATCCAACATTCCCATCTTACGTGACAACTCAAGTACTATTGCCATGACGAAAACCACTGTCCGACATTCAAAAACAAAGCATATTGAGGTCGAGACATCATTTCATCGGGGATCATGTTGAAAAAGGGAATATCAACCTTGCAAAAGTTTGCCGAGGACAATGTCTACGATATTCTCACAAAAGCCATGGATGAAAAGAGGTTTGAGATATTAAGAGCCATGCTTGGTATGATAAATATGCCAAAATAAAAAGGTTGTTCTTCATAAATAAAAAGAGGCTTACATCTTGGGTAATCTTTGTCACAATGTTGCCTGACAGCTATTCCCTCATAAACATTCCTGATAGCCATCCACTGATAGCTATCTTTCCAAAACCCATGAAAAACAAAAACAACAACAAAAACATACAACAAAAACATACATCAACCCATGAAATCTCTCTCTCTCTCATCTTCTTTCACCCAACAAAAACTTCCTCCAAACCATACAATCTTCAAAACCAGCTCCCCTCTTCAAACCCACACCTTAGGCATCGGACATTCTTTGGAAATGTCACGGTCTCTCGAGATCCTCCTCCGGCACTCATTCCTTCATTTCTAGCCTCCTGAGTTGATTGCGAGGTGCATTTGATACCTTTGCAACCATATTGGGTGCCTCTCCAAGAAAGGATCAATGGAAGTATTTGAATATTGAAAGAAGGACTTGCTCTCCTTGGCCACCACTCTTCAAGCGCATCATATGGCTGAAGCAAACCCTCCATTGGAGTCACAAAGCTAAAATCTCCGGAAAAAGAACCATTCCCTTCAAGCGCAAAGGTTGACCAACACTTGACTCCACTCTCTCCACGGCGGGAACTCTAGCGGGACTAAAGCAACCTATCACCTGGTTGAATAGGTATGAGATTGTTGAAGAAGGAGATATATGCACTCCTGCAAAGTTATCCCCTCTCCCCTCGACAAACCAACCCCTGGAGAGAGTGAATCCCTACTCACGGGAGTATACAACTTCTCGAGGCTTACCCTTTCTTCTTGACGGCTAAGCTCCTTTCCATTCTTTGCTGAGCCCTATCTTGCTTAACCAATTCCCCCAATGTATAAACCCTTTCCACCTTATTTTTTCCCTTACTAGTCTCCCCCTGATCAACCTTGATAGTCTTTCCAAAGAGCCTTATTCCCTCTCCTCTCTACTGTCAATTTTCTCTCGACGGCTATCTCCTTAACACCATAGTCTGATCTTCTCTCACTCTCTTGTTCTTACCTTTGTCTCTCACTCCCTCTGAACTTTCAAGAACATTGAAGGACTCTCTCTCTATCTCCATTTTATCCCTCACTCAAATCATCCTCACAATTCTTCCCAAAAACCAACTTTTTCTTTGTTTGAGCCATAATTTTTGGATTAAACTTTGAGGAAAATCTACCCATTTGTGTTTGTAAAACAATGCTGAATAATTTTCCTCTGAAGTTGTCATTGTTTTATAGGCAATTTTCACCTAGCTATCTCGGACTGGCCATCATCATTCAAACTAGCTTAGCGTCGAGTTTTCTTTCAACAGCTAGGTTAAAGCAACTTTTATGTGATTTGATCGTGTTAATTGCTCACAATTGTCACTTCCTTTGCCGTCTCTTCCCCTGCAAAGCTTCTTGAAAAAGAGAATGTTCTGCTTGTGTTTTGTGGGAATTAATGTCTCAACGTGGGGAAGGGTAAAAACCCTTTGTTCATATGAACGGTTACTTAACTTTGAAACCCCGATGCTCATTAAAACCCACGTTCCACTCATCATTTGTCTCTCTCTCTCTTTCGCAATCGCCAAAATTCCTATTTCATTAACCCTCAGTTTAAAAATCATCTCTTTCCCTCTCTAATACAACATCGTATTCCTTGACCCTAATTCCTTTAACCTTGATGGCGAGACCCCAAAGCTATTTACCCGGATGCTCATGGTTATTTCATCAAACCTAACTTCTATGAGGCTGAAGTTGGAATTCTCATCAAAGAACTTCTTGAGGTAAATGAATTAATTGATTTCATGGGAGCTAGACCTCCAATTTATGAAGAAGCGTGCGAGAGAGATTTATTTGGTGGGCAACGAAAGCAGAGAGAACAACTCAATAAGCGCCACCATAGATAATGTAAAGATTACCATTACTCAAGAAATGGTCGGCAAGGTCTATGGGATCCCAAACAAAGAAGATCTTTGTGAAAAACATTTGGGATAGAGGGTCGGGCAGTTGAAGACGGTTTATGAGAAATTTCTTGGTATTAAGGTCCACGACTTCAAAGTACATTCAAGACAAAGCAATGGTGAAAAACAAAGATGATATCTTCAAGTCAACCACGATGGATGTGGTCAACAAAGCCATTGATGGCAAGCAATCCTCATTTGATCAAATGGGATCAAATGAATGGAAGCAAATCTTGAGCTTGATGACCAAGGACACAAGCTGGTGCATTGTCCTTCTCCACAACTTTCAAGCCGAGTCTCAACCTCTACCCTCAAGTTCAAAAAACAAGGTGGGAAGATGAACAACTTCGGGTTTATGAGTGGAATTCTTGATGATCTAATCCCTAAGCTCAAAACTCCTCTACCCGAAGTGGGTGAAGGCGGTGAAGGCATCGGAAACAAGGTGTTTCAATGAAAGAACCTTTTCATTGAAACAAAAGAAAGGAATTGCTATGAAAATTTGGAGATATGAGCCTTGAAAGTTTCAATGAAGCCCAAGAAAAGATGCTTGAAGAAACAAGAATAAAGATTGAACATTGGAAGGAGTTGATTGCATTGGCTACAAGTAGGAGAATAAAAAGGGAGTGAAGACCAATGTCAAGAAAACGGGGTGTTAAAGAAGGCTGTGGTATCTCCTAGCAAAAGGGCAAAAGCAAGGATGGTCAAATGGCGACGGTGACAAAACCTTGTCGATAGCCATAGAGTGGATGTGGAAGAAAGAGGTGCTGTTGATAGCCATAGAGATGACACCATGGAACAAACTCATGTTGGTGATCTTTGATGTAGATCCTCGAGAACTCCGGGCGGCTATTAAATTGTCAAAAACACGGCATAAAGGAAAGCAACCTCGACGGCTATCCCTACCAAGCGAGCAGTCACGGATCAGGTACAATCCTCCTTATCCATTCCTTCTAAAACTTTGCCAAAGAAAAGAAAACTAGAAAAGAAAGCCCCCAAAGCCAAGAAAACCAAAATAACTACCCCTTCCATTTCTCCAAAATCCACTTACGTCGGTCGAGTGGACAAGTCATCCACACCCGGCTCGGAGTCATCGATCGGCCATTGAAGCTATCCTTAATCTCAAAGAACCATCGAGAAAAGCAACCTTTAAGGGGGAACATTGATGAGAATATCCCTCTACCCAACCTCAGCGAGTTAGCCAAAATCTTAAGAGCCATTGATGCTATTGAGTTGGATGGGAACCACGACATGAAAAAGTTGTTCTCTTGTTTCTTGATGATGTTCTAAGTAAGGAAGAATCATTAATGGCCCTAGATGAACTCAGGTCTAGGTTTATGAAGAAAAGGAGTGGACACGGAGAGACATCTAGTAACCCAAGGTGACGGTATGGATGTAGATATCCAAACCTTCCGCTTCCATTCTGAGGCGAAGGGTGTGAATGAACCTACCCCAATTGTTGAAATTGATAGGGAATCTTGATAATATCAGAGGTTATTCAAAGTCTCAAGAAGGTTGGAGTTGAAATAGATCCAAATCAAGTCTCGAAGGGAGATTCAATCATAAATGCTTGCAAGGGTCTTGTGTTTGATGGAACTCCTGAAAGTGAGGAAGCCACGACGGCTATTCTTGAGAAAAAGTTGGCCAAAGAGAAGTCGGGGCGGCCTTAAACCTCCTTAAATCTCAATTCAATTCCAATATTCTCAATCAAAGTCTTGGCCAAGCCTCGAGTCAATCCCAAGCTGTTTCAACCCAAGCCTCTGCACCTTCCAAGCCAATTTCTCCAATCCACGAAAATGAACCTTTTGAAGCCTCTCCTCAAAGTCAATCCTTCTTTGGACATGGTCAAGATATATCGACGGTGATCCCATTCTTGGCAGTCTGACGGCCATCCAAGCCATTCTATTCCTCCTACTCAAGCATATCTTCCCAAGAAAGAACCTTGGATCCTTAGGCTGTGGCATTGACTTCTCTATGTCTTCCATCAAGGCGGCAAGAACAAGGTTGGCCCATGTAACTCATTTCCCGAAATTGCAAACCCATTTACCTATCCAAAATTACGGGAACTATCAAGAAATGGTTTGATAATGGTAGCAAGAAACCTTGCGGGGTTAGTCTTCTTTGCCTATGAAAAATGGAAAGTGTCAAGAACCTCATCAACCTCCAACTTTGTTCACCAAATCCCATCCTTCCCAAAGTTCATCACTCCCGATACTCTTCTTGATTGGGAAGTTCTCTTGACCAACTCATCTCTCCATCACTCAATTCATGCCTGTATCTGCCAAAGGGTCTAGTCTTAACCCTGTGCATTGACCTTGCAAAATCATTTTTCCTTTCTCTGTTTGAACAAAAGTATGCCCTCATGCTTTTGATAAGCAAAATGGTCAACATCTTTCCCCCAACCCTTAATCCGGGAATTGAGCCCTACCTTTCTCCCTTCATCACTTTGTTGATCCCATGAACTTCACCTCACCCAATGAAAACTCTCACTTCATGAACTTGGTCTCTATTCCTGAGATCAAAGAATTCGGAAGAATCCATAGGCGACAGTCAAAACAGAACCAAAACTGTTATTGATCTTTCCTCAGGCTCTGACAGTGATGATGATGATGCTCCTTCAAGTCCAGATCAAGACCCTCCAATAATAATTCCATCTCCTACATTTACCAACCCTCCTCAGCAATCCGCTCATTCCTTTCTGAAGCTCAAGTCTCGGTTCAATCACAACCGAGATCAATCCATTGTGCCCATGAAAAACAAGAGAACAAGGAACAAGAAGAAGCATTTGTGGGGCACAATGAGAATCGAAATGATCGAGATACCCTTACAAGAGCTCAGCGAAATCAAAGGAAGATAAGTTCTTCAAGTATGATGAGAGGATGTCACGGGAATGGAACAATGAGTTCTACTACGGAGGAGTGGAGCCGGATATGAGAAGAGAAGCTGGAGGAAGAAAGAAATCGATTATTTCGGCCGGGCAAGAAAGAGAAGAGTTCTATGATCAAGCGGGCGATGATTGAAGTGTAGTTTTATGGAACAATTTTTTTGGTTTGTTAAAACAATTTGTTTTGATTGGCTCGGTTTTATGGGTACATGTCTGTGAACCTTTTCATCTTGAGATTAAATTCATGTTGTTCAATCTCATTCTGGTTACTTGTGCTTGCTATGAATCCTTGTATTATTTCTATTATTATTTCTCTTATCAAATGTGAAAACATGTTCTAAAATAAATCTTCCTTTACCAAAAGGGGAAATTGTTAGGACCTAACTTTGATCAATGTCTTAGTTAGTTGGTTTTGATAAAGGAATATATATATATAGAACAGGGTTTATATCAAAAGAGGAAGACTGTCAGTCATGATCCTTTTCTCTGACAGCTATGTCCATGACTAACCAAATCAAACTTCATATTCATTCCTCAGTGTATCGACGGCTATGAGTTTGATAGTTATGATTACATTGTATACAATGATTACAATCAATCAAAAACATGAATCATATTCACTCTCTAAGCCATCAAGATCATCAAAGTGCATCTCGGTCCTTATTAGAGAACATCTCGATAGCTAAGCCTTGTATGATCGACGGCTATGACTTCATTCCTCGATAGCCATCACTTTGTCTCAATCTCTGTTACCACAATCTCAACCAAAGTGGAACTGGATCTTCACAGTGTCAAGTTCACCATTGAAGACCAATGAAGACCATGAAGACCTTACGGAAGCTCTCGGTTCAAGCCACGGCTCAAGCCAACTCATGAAGACACACAAGTGGACAAGTGGGGCAAAGACCGATCAAGGCTCATTAATGTAGGCTGCAACAGTCATATTCCAACGGCTACATTGAAGGGTATAAATAGAGGAGTTCATCCTCTACACAAACTACTCTGAAAAATACTCTTTTCACGAGTCCAAAACCTTTCCCTCACACCCACACACACCTCCTGTAATTCACACACACACTCACCAATCCTTACCCTTTAAACCTATTCCAAACCAAAACCCTCACCCCAAAACCTCTTGCCTCCACAACAAAACACCCCTTAGTGTGTTAATTCACAAATTCCAAAATCCTAAGGCGTACTTTAGGTGTAGAATTAGTTTGTAATCACTCAAGACTGTACTTTGAGTGTATTATTTGTTTTGTAAAATCTTGAGGCTTGTACTTCAAGTTGTAAAAACACTTAAGGCGTACTTTAAGTGTATCCCTAGTTGTTGTACTAATTAGGAAGAGGAAGTTAAAGGAACTTGCCAAAATCAATCATTTGTAATTTTTGTTGATTAAAGATTATAATAAAATTGATCTCACTTGTCAAGATTGACAGTGTGGGTGGATGTAGGAGGAGTGAACTCTGAACCACTTTAAATTCTTTGTGTTATTACATTTTTTCAATCACATTCACACACTTGCATTATTTCTTTGTGTTTCTTGTCCTATCATTATTTCAAGCCTCTCTTATTCCGCGGCACAATTCAACTATCATCTGACAGCTAAGCCAAACCATAGCTGTCTGATCATCTGCATATCAACAAAGGGCCTTTCATTATCCATTCAATATTAAGAATATTATGGATAACTATTTTTATAAAATTAAATCAATAGCTCAATATTCATACAATTTGGTACCAAAGAAAATCTGGCATTTTCTTTAAGACATGGAAAGAGCAATTATACACATATTATAAAGTTGATGTAGCATCCTTATCCCTAAGAATTAATTACTTTTACCAAATAGCATACCAAATTTTCTATATTAATACACTTTTCCGTATTCAGAAACCATGGAAAAAGACCTATCCATCTTGGAGAAAAATTCAAAATAATAGAGCGGAAGACACATATAAAGAGAGAGAGGAGAGGGGGAGAGAGAGAATTGCACCATCTACGGTTGAGTACTTTTTCTAAGACCGTGTTCGTAATTTATTATATTTATTTTCAAAATGAATTGAATAGAAAAACCCCTTATTATGAGTGAATCTCTTTGTAGAATTAATTAAATATGGATTATGGATTAACTAATAGTGATGGTTATTTTTGCAGGATAAGGGATGTGTTCGTTGTTCATGGCATTTCAAGAGTTGGAGTTTGGTCGTTCACCAGCCCCAACGTCTCTCCAGCCCCACCTTCTAACACCGGTGACAACTCCACTCGAGAACTCTACATGTGTAGTTTTACGACATATCCATGAGGTGTTGGATATTCCGGTATCGTTACTGGAAGAGCATTGGACTATTTGCTTTCACTAGGGTTAGGACTCAGTTTGTAAAGGAGAACAGAAAGAGTTTAGGCTTTTGGGGTGCAAGTAAATTGAAATTGAAGAACAATTTTATACCTATAAACATGTTTCTGCTACAAGGCTATTAAATCTTCCCATGACCTCAGCCTTTTGTAAGCAAGCTAGGCTAGGATAAGTTGGTTAATTTTCCTAGTGATGACTTAGATGTCGATAGACTTCATTGTAATTAATCCTAGTAATGGCTCTTGTAAATATTTTTGAAGTTTATTATTTTCATTATTTTAGACTTCTCTATATATATGGCGATACTAATTTGATACTATTAACATGCTTGGAGAAGCAACACCTCTTCTTCATGCTGTGATCTAGTAAAAAAATGTGATGCTACATGTCGACAACATTGTTTCCATAACATTTGCCTGAAATCAAACTTTGCCGACGACCACAACAAAAACCACAATGGAATTAAGCGAGGACATTAGCCACTAACATATTATGACATAAGATTTATGTAGACCGTTGATTAAAACAAATAATGCTATAACAAAATGTATTTGTGTCATTGACTACAAACAAATTTCGTAGTAATTAAGAAAATAGATGAGTCACTCTTAAAATCAATTGGTGTTAAGGAAAGTGGCCAAGGATCTTTATATGTTACGAGGCTTGCCAATTCTCGATTTTGGATAATGTATCTCCACGAGTCACTAACCACTATATATTAAATACGGGAAAAGGTAAATATGTAAAATTATAGTTCACACTTTTAATCCTCTAGGTCTCTTTCAAAATTATAAGGGGTCAAAGGATTGATTTGATGGTATAGATTTAACTTAACAATCATCTCTACATATAATCATCTAGATATTTAATATAATTCTTTCATCATTATAATTTATCGTACAATTTAGATCATTTTAATTCGAAGAGTATGTATAGTTTTATTATGCAAGTGAAGATGTTTCATGAATGGTTTTTCATATGGAGAGTATAAAATTTTCTTACGTATTGCCTTTTTCAACATAATATTAATTTTCAAATTTACCTCCTCGATTTTACTCTTTTGTTGTTTTGATTTCTTGCTTTAATTTTAATGTATAGCTTATCATTTCTTTGCCATTTGATTTTAAGATTAAAGTTTTGCTTTCTCTGTTTGAAGAGCAAATGAATAAACATGTTGCTGAAATAAGCTAGATTAGATGAGGGTATGTTCTGAATAACCCTTAGCTTTTGCATGGTATGCATTGTTGTTCAATCAATTGGTCAGACAAGACTGAGAAACGGTGGAAGAAGACTTTGGAAGAACAGCGACCAATTATTTTCTTTATACTCTTATTGGTGAGTTTTGAATATTAATTGGACTCGAATATACTATTGATCCCTAATATTTTGACCCTAATTTGTCATTTGCCCAAAGAAAGAAGGACTGCAACGGTGTTATGTGTTAGACAGTTGAGGACCCCAACTTGATATTTTGTGTGGTTTAGTAACTTATGTCATTTTTTTTGCATTAAAAGTATCTAGATACTTAGTTCAATGGACGTCACTCTGACCTACTCTGGCAAAAAATTTCGTTAAAACCCCATATGCTTCATCATGGCCCTAGGCTCGATAATAATTTATTAAAACCATTTTGGATGCATGGATTCTAAAGTAACATATAATTGTCCCAAAAAAAAATACAGTAATATGACCTAGCTCGATAAAGAAATAAAAAGAATATGCGGATCAATTTCTTGCTACATGTTTATCAAGTTTCTTGACTTATAACCATATAAATACTTCAAATATTTTCAATAACATTCTAAGTTATCATACTTCATACCTTTTCTATTTTCTTATCTGGATCATGATTTAAACTTTTATTCATGCTGTCTCTTCCACATTGGCATACCAATAACTCCCTAAAATAGATGGATATTAGATTGCTAGTATCGAATGCCGTAAATCAACATAGAAAAAGATAATTATGTAAGAAATGTATGGGGGTGATATCACAAGATTATAATAGAACTCTCATATATTATCTAAATCATACTCCCTTTGTCCCAAGTGAGTGGAGACCAAAGATTGGGCACAAGATTTAACAAAAAAGAAGGAGAGAGAATTAATGGGAGTGAGTTTGTGAGTATAAAAAGTAAATTAAGAAAGTGAATGGGTTGGCAGATTAGTACTCCCTCCGGCCACTTTTATAAGAAAAAAAATTGATTTTTTCCCACAAATATAAGAATATATTATCATTTTCAATACAAAACTCATTAAATGCAATTGTATTTAATATTATTTTTACCAAAAATATCCCTAATTAACTATTCATTTTCAAAGACAAAAAAACATTTATTACACATTTAATATGAGAATATGATAGTAATTTTCACATGTTTTTATTACTATCAAACTACTTCAACTACATTCTTGATATGTGTCAAAGTTGTTTTTTAGCTTATAATTGAGGCCGAAGGGAGTAATTTGATTAGTGTTGTGAGTATAAAAATAAAATAGAGAGAGAATAGATGAACGAAATAATATAAAAACTTTGTCATTTTGGGTAATGCCCATTCAGATGAAACAAATATTAAAAAAAAAAATCTCCACTTACATGGAACGATGGGAGTATGTACCAATGAGATCCATAAACTGGATACCTGAACAAATTACAAGAATATGTTGTCAATTCAGTCCTCCACCCCCCCCCACACATGAAAAAAAAAGTCTCATTATATCATTTACACTTTGAACGACCAAAATAGAATATAAAACCACATATATTGACTACGCTCTTTGTAATTAATATCTCATTCTCCTTTTTGATCCGTCTCAAAATAAATACGTGTTGGTCAATAAGGAAAAAACATTATAGCAATTTCAACATGATACAATCATTGTCGATAGATAGAGCACATCATTCAAAAAGTTGACAAGTTGATCAAATTCCACATACATATATTGTGGGATGGACGGAGTATATTTTGGGTAATATTATCCATTCAATATTAAGAATATTATGGATAACTATTTTCATAAAATTATAACAATAGCTCAATATTCATACAATTTGGTACCAAAGAAAATCTGGCATTTTCTTTAAGACATGGAAAGAGCAATTATGCACATATTATAAAGTTGATGTAGCATCCTTATCCCTAAGAATTAATTACTTTCACCAAATTGCATACCAAATTTTCTATATAAATACACTTTTCCGCATTCAAGAAACCATGGCAAAAGACCTATCCATGGTGGAGAAAAAATTCAAAATAATAGAGCGGAAGACAAAGATAAAGAGAGAGGGAGTGGGGGGAGAGAGAGAGGGAGAGAGAGAGAGAATTGCACCTTCTCTGGTTAGTACTTTTTTCTAAGACCGTGTTCGTAATTTATTATATTTATTTTCAAAATGAATTGAATAGAAAAACCCCTTAGTATGAGTGAATCTCTTTGTTGAATTAATTAAATATGGATTATGGATTAACTAATAGTGATGGTTATTTTTGCAGGAAAAGGGATGTGTTCGTTGTTCATGGCATTTCAAGAGTTGGAGTTTGGTCGTTCACAAGCCCCACCGTCTCTCCAGCCCCACCCTCTAACACCGGTGACAACTCCACTCGAGAAATCTACACATGGAGTTTTACGACATAACCATGAGGCTGTGGATATTCCGGTATCGTAACTGGAATAGCATTGGACTATTTGCTTTCACTAGGGTTAGGACTCAGTTTGTAAAGGAGAACAGAAAGAGTTTAGACTTCTGGGGTGCAAGTAAATTGAAATTGAAGAACAATTTTATACCTATAAACATGTTTCTGGCCTCAGCCTTTTGTAAGCAAGCTAGGCTAGGATGAGTTGGTTAATTTTCCTAGTGATGACTTAGATGTCAATAGACTTCATTGTAATTAATCCTAGTAATGGCTCTTGTAAATATTTTTGAAGTTTTTGATTTTCATTATTTTACACTTCTCTATATATATGGCGATACTAATTTGATACTATTAACATGCTTGGAGAAGCAACACCTCTTCTTCATGGTGTGATCTAGTAAAAAATGTGATGCTACTGTGTCTGACAACATTGTTTCCAAAACATTTGCCTGAAATCAAACTTTGCCGACGACCACAAAAAAATCACACTGGAATTAAGCGAGGACATTAGCCACTAACATATTATGACATAAGATTTATGTAGACCGTTGATTAAAACAAATAATGCTATACCAAAATGTATTTGTGTCATTGACTACAAACAAATTTCGTAGTAATTAAGAAATTAGATGAGTCACTCTTAAAATCAATTGTTTATAAGGAAAGTGGCCAAGGATCTTTATATGTTACAGGCTTGCCAATTCTCGATTTTGGATAATGTATCTCACAGTCACTAACCACTATTTATTAAATACGGGAAAAGGTAAATATGTAAAATTATAGTTCACACTTTTAATCCTCTAGGTCTCTT
This sequence comes from Adenophora triphylla var. japonica, assembly GCA_022495995.1. NCBI lineage: Eukaryota > Viridiplantae > Streptophyta > Magnoliopsida > Asterales > Campanulaceae > Adenophora > Adenophora triphylla. Next base: position 39,687 of record JAFEMH010006955.1, read on the forward strand.
TCAAAATTATAAGGGGTCAAAGGATTGATTTGATGGTATAGATTTAACTTAACAATCATCTCTACATATAGTCATCTAGATATTTAATATAATTCTTTCATCATTATAATTGATCTGTACAATTTAGATCATTTTAATTCAGTAGTATGTATAGTTTTATTATGCAAGTGAAGATGTTTCATGAATGGTTTTTCATATGGAGAGTATAAAATTTTCTTACGTATTGCCTTTTTCAACATAATATTAATTTTTGAATTTACCTCCTCGATTTTACAAGCTGTTGATTTGATTTCTTGCTTTAATTTTAATGTATAGCTTATCATTTGCTGCCATTTGATTTTAAGATTAAAGTTTTTCTTTCTCTGTTTGAAGAGCAAATGAATAAACATGTTGCTAAAATAAGCTAGATTAAATGAGGGTATGTTACGAATAACCCATAGCTTTTGGATGGTATGCATTGTTGTTCAATCAATGGTCGAGAAGACGAGAAACGGTGGAAGAAGACTTTGGAAGAACAACGACCAATTATTTTCTTTATACTCTTATTGGTGAGTTTTGAACATTAATTGGACTCCAATCTACGATTGATCCCTAATATTTTGACCCTAATTTGTCATTTGCCCAAAGAAATAAGGAATTTAATCGGTGTTATGTGTTAGACAGGTTGAGGACCCCAACTTGATATTTTGTGTGGTTTAGTAACTTATGTCATTTTTTTGCATTGAAAGTATCTAGATACTTAGTTCAATGGACGTCACTACGACCTACACTAGCAAAAATTTCGTTAAAAACCCATATGCTTCATCATGGCCCTAGGCTCGATAATAATTTATTAAAACCATTTTGGATGCATGGATTCTAAATTAACATATAATTGTCCCAAAAAAAAAAAATACGGTAATATGACCTAGCTCGATAAAGAAATAAAAAGAATATGCGGATCAATTTCTTGCTACATGTTTATCAAGTTTCTTGACTTATAACCATATAAATACTTCAAATATTTTCAATAACATTCTAAGTTATCATACTTCATACCTTTTCTATTTTCTTATCAGGATCATGATTTAAACTTTTATTCATGTAGTCTCTTCCACATTGGCATACCAATAACTCCCTAAAATAGATGGATATTAGATTGCTAGTATCGAATGCTGTAAATCAACATAGAAAAAGATAATTATGTAAGAAATGTATGGGGGTGATATCACAAGATTATAATAGAACTCTCATATATTATCTAAATCATACTCCCTTTGTCCCAAGTGAGTGGAGACCAAAGATTGGGCACAAGATTTAACAAAAAAGAAGGAGAGAGAATTAATGGGAGTGAATTTGTGAGTATAAAAAGTAAATTAAGAAAGTGAATGGGTTGGCGATTAGTACTCCTCCTGCCACTTTTATAAGAAATAAATTTGATTTTTCCCACAAATATAAGAATATATTATCATTTTCAATACAAAACTCATTAAATGCAATTGTATTTGATATTATTTTTACCAAAAATATCTCTAATTAAATATTCATTTTCAAAGACAAATAAACATTTATTACACATTTAATATGAGAATATGATAGTAATTTTCACATGTTTTTATTACTATCAAACTACTTCAACTACTTTCTCGATATGTGTCAAAGTTGTTTTTTAGCTTATAATTGAGGCCGAAGGAGTAATTTGATTAGTGTTGTGAGTATAAAAATAAATTAGAGAGAATAGGTGAAAGAAATAGTATAAAAACTTTGTCATTTTGGGTAATGCCCATTCAGATGAAACAAATAATAAAAAAAAATCTCCACTTACATGGAACGAAGGGAGTATGTACCAATGAGATCCATAAACTGGATACCCGAACAAATTACAAGAATATGTTGTCAATTCAATCCTCCACCCCCCCACACATTAAAAAAAAGTCTCATTATATCATTTACACTTTGAACGACCAAAATAGAATATAAAACCACATATATTGACTACGCTCTTTGTAATTAATATCTCATTCTCCTTTTTGATCCGTCTTAAAATAAATACGTGTTGGCAATAAGGAAATAACATTATAGCAATTTCAACATGATACAATCATTGTCGATAGATAGAGCACATCATTCAAAATGTTGACAAGTTGATCAAATTCCACATACATATATTGTGGGATGGAGGGAGTATATTTTGGGTAATATTATCCATTCAATATTAAGAATATTATGGATAACTATTTTCATAAAATTAAAACAATAGCTCAATATTCATACAATTTGGTACCAAAGAAAATCTGGCATTTTCTTTAAGACATGGAAAGAGCAATTATACACATATTATAAAGTTGATGTAGCATCCTTATCCCTAAGAATTAATTACTTTCACCAAATAGCATACCAAATTTTCTATATAAATACACGTTTCCGCATTCAAGAAACCATGGCAAAAGACCTATCCATGGTGGAGAAAAAATTCAAAATATAGAGCGGAAGACAAAGATAAAGAGAGAGGGAGGGGGGAGAGAGAGAGAATTGCACCTTCTCTGGTTAGTACTTTTTTCTAAGACCGTGTTCGTAATTTATTATATTTATTTTCAAAATGAATTGAATAGAAAAACCCCTTATTATGAGTGAATCTCTTTGTTGAATTAATTAAATATGGATTATGGATTAACTAATAGTGATGGTTATTTTTGCAGGATAAGGGATGTGTTCGTTGTTCATGGCATTTCAAGAGTTGTAGTTTGGTCGTTCACCGGCCCACCGTCTCTCCAGCCCCACCCTCTAACACCGGTGACAACTCCACTCGAGAACTCTACAGGTTGAGTTTTACGACATATCCATGAGGTTGTGGATATTCCGGTATCGTTACTGGAAGAGCATTGGACTATTTGCTTTCACTAGGGTTAGGACTCAGTTTGTAAAGGAGAATAGAAAGAGTTTGGAAGCTTCACGGGGTGCAAGTAAATTGAAATTGAAGAACAATTTTATACCTATAAACATGTTTCTGACCTCAGCCTTTTGTAAGCAAGCTAGGCTAGGATGAGTTGGTTAATTTTCCTAGTGATGACTTAGATGTCGATAGACTTCATTGTAATTAATCCTAGTAATGGCTCTTGTAAATATTTTTGAAGTTTTTTATTTTCATTATTTTACACTTTTCTATATATATGGCGATACTAATTTGATACTATTAACATGCTTGGAGAAGCAACACCTCTTCTTCATGGTGTGATCTAGTAAAAAATGTGATGCTACTGTGTCTTGACAACATTGTTTCCAAAACATTTGCACAAATCAAACTTTGCCGACGACCACAAAAAAAATCACACTGGAATTAAGCGAGGACATTAGCCACTAACATATTATGACATAAGATTTATGTAGACCGTTGATTAAAACAAATAATGCTATACCAAAATGTATTTGTGTCATTGACTACAAACAAATTTTGTAGTAATTAAGAAATTAGATGAGTCACTCTTAAAATCAATTGTTTTTAAGGAAAGTGGCCAAGGATCTTTATATGTTACAGGCTTGCCAATTCTCGATTTTGGATAATGTATCTCACAGTCACTAACCACTATTTATTAAATACGGGAAAAGGTAAATATGTAAAATTATAGTTCACACTTTTAATCCTCTAGGTCTCTTTCAAAATTATATGGGGTCAAAGGATTGATTTGATGGTATAGATTTAACTTAACAATCATCTCTACATATAGTCATCTAGATATTTAATATAATTCTTTCATCATTATAATTGATCTGTACAATTTAGATCATTTTAATTCAGTAGTATGTATAGTTTTATTATGCAAGTGAAGATGTTTCGTGAATGGTTTTTCATATGGAGAGTGAAAGGCCCTTTGTTAATATGCAGATGATCAGATAGCTATGGTATTGGCTTAGCTGTCAGATGATAGTTGAATTGTGCAGCGTAATAAGAGAGATTTGAAATAATGGTAGGACAACAAACACAAAGAAATAATGCAAGTGTGTGAATGTGATTGCAAAAATATAATAACACAGAGAATTTAAAGTGGTTCAGAGTTCACTCCTCCTACATCCACCCCCACTGTCAAACTTGACAAGTGAGATCAATTTTATTATAATCTTTAATCAACAAAAATTACAAATGATTGATTCAGGCAAGTTCCTTGAACTTCCTCTTCCTAATTAGTACAGTCAACTAGGGATACACTTAAAGTACAGTCTTAATTGTTTTTACAACTTGAAGTACAGTCTCAAGATTTTACAAAATAACTAATACACTCAAAGTACGAGTCTTGAGTGATTACAAACGATTCTACACCTAAAGTACAGTCTTAGGTTTTGGGGTTTGTGAATTAACACACTTTGGGGTTGTTTGTTGTTGGTGAAGAGGTTTAGGGGTGAAGGTTTTGGTTTGGAACGGGGTTTTAAAGGTGAGGATTGGTGTGTGTGTGTGTGGATTACGGGAGGTGTGTGTGGGTGTGTGGAAAGGGTTTTTGGTAGGAAAATGAGTATTTTTCAGTGGTTTTGTTAGGGGAAGAACTCCTCTATTTATACCCTTCAATGTAGCCGTTGGAATATGACTGCGGCTACATTAATGAGCTTTGACTGGTCTTTGTCCCACTTGTCCACATGCGGGTCTTCATGAGTCGCTTGAGGCATGAGCTTGAACCGAGAACTTCTAGAAGGTCTTGAGTGGTCTTCATTGGTCTTCATTGATGGACTTGATAGGCATGTGAAGATGCGGGATCTAACTTGGTTGAGTTTGTGGTAACATGGTGTGAGCGGGGAGATGGTGTCGAGGGGCTGAAGTCATAGCTGTCGAGATCATGGCAAGGCTTAGCTATCGAGAGAGGATCTCTAATAAGGACCGAGATGCACTTGATGATCTTGATGACTTAGAGAGTGACTATGATTCATGTTTTTGATTGATTGTAAACATTGTATAAGGGAGAATCATAACTGTCGAGACTCATAGCTATCAAAGTGAAGAATTATGACTGATTACATCTTTTGATATAAACCCTGTTCTATATATATATTCCTTTATCAAAACCAACTAACTAAGACATTGATCAAAGTTAGGTCCTAACAATTTCCCCCTTTTTGGTAAAGGAAGATTTATTTAGAACATGTTTTCACAATTGATAAGAGAAATAATAAAAGAAGTAATCCAAGGAATCATATCGAGCAAGGTAATCAAAATGATATTGAATACTTGGAATTAATCTCGGGATGAGAAGAGTTCACAAAATGCTTGTCATACAACCGAGGCAAACATAACATATTGTTTTTAACCAAAAAAAATTGTTCCATAACAAATACAATTATTCATCGCCCAATTGATCATAGAATTCATCTCTTTCTTGCACGGTGATAGAATCGATTTCTTTCATCCTCTAGCTCTCTTCTCATTTCGAGGCTCAACTCCTCTAGAAGAACTCATTGTTCCATTCCCAGGACATCCTTTCATCATACTTGAAGTATTTGTCTTCCTTTGACTTCGCTGAGATCTTTTAAAGGGCATTTGATCATTTCGATTCTCATTGTGCCCCACAAATGTTTCTTCTTGTTCCTGGTTTTCTTGTTCTTCAAGGGCACACTTTGGATTGATCTGGTTGTGGTAGGGCGATACTTGAGCATTAGTGAAGGAATGAGTGAATTGCCGAGGAGGGTTGGAAACTATAGGGGATGGAAATATTGTTGGAGAGTCTTGATCGGGGCTTGAGGGAGCATCATTATCACTATCATCATCATCATTTGTCGAGTCCGAGGAAAGATCAATAACGATTACGCTCTGCTTTGGTGACGGCAATGGAAGATCTGAATTCTTTGATCTCGGGAATAGAGACCAAGTCTTTGAAATGAGAGTTTTCATTGGGTGAGGTGAAGTTAATAGGATCTACGGTGATGAAGGGTGAAAGGTAGGGCTCAATTCTGGATTAAGAGTTGGGGAAAAGATGTTGACGGTTTTGCTTAATAAAAGCATAATGGCACACTTTTGTTCAAACAGTGAAAGGAAAAGTGTTTTTGCAAGGTCAATGCACGGGGTGAAGACTAAACCCTTTGGCATATACAAGCATGAATTGAGTGATGGAGAGATGAGTTGGTGAAAAGAACTTCCCAATCAAGAAGAGTATTGGGAGTGATGAACTTTGGGAAGGATGGGATTTGATGAACAAAGTTGGAGGTGGATGAGGTTCTTGACACTTTGCCACTTTTTCATAGGCAAAGAAAACTAACCCTGCAAGGTTTCTTGCTACCACAATCAAACCATTTCTTGACAGTTCCCGAGAATTTTGGATAGGTGAAGGGATTTGCTATTTACGGGATGTGAGTTACATGGGGTAACCTTGTCCTTCTTTGCTTTGATGGAAGACATAGAGAAATCAATGCCACGGCTAAGCATCCAAGGTTCCCTTTTGGGAAGGAAGGATTGATTTGGATTTGGAGGAATAGAATGACTTGGAGGCGTGAGGTTTTCAAGGAATGGGATCACTATCGATATGTCTTGACCTTGTCCGGCCCAGTATTGGACTTTGTGGAGAGGCTTCAAAAAGGTTCATTTTCGGGAATTGGAGAAGTTGGCTTGGAAGGTGCGAGAGGGTTGGGTTGAAATGGTTGGGATTGACTCGGAGGTTTGGCCAAGACTTTGATTAAGAGAGAGTGAAGTGAATTGAGATTTAAGGAGATTCAAGGCTGCCCTTACTTCACTTTTGGCCAACCTTTTCTCAAGGATAGCTATCATAGCTTCCTCATTTTCTTGAGTTCCATCAAGCACAAGGCCTTTGCAAGCATTCACAATTGATTCTCCTTTTGAGACAAGAATGGGATTAATCTCAACTCCAACCTTCTTGAGATTTTGAATGACCTTAGAAGTATTATCAAGATTCCCCCTTTCAATTTCAACGGTTGGGGCGGGATCATTTACGAGTTCGGTCTCGGGAATGGAAGGGAAGGTATGGCTATCTACATTCATAGTTTGTCACCTTGGGGTTTCTAGATGACTCACCTGGTCCACTTCTTTTCTTCATTAACCTAAGTCGAGTTCATCTAGGGCCACTACTGATTCTTCCTCACTTAGAATATCCTTAAGATACAAAAGAACGGCCTTTTCGGTGTCGGGGTTTCCATCCAACTCAATAGCCTCAATTGCTCTCAGGATTTTAGCTAACTGTTGAGGTTGGGTAGTGGGGATATTCTCATCAATGTTCCCCCTTAAAGGTTGCTTATCTAATGGTTCTTTGAGATTGAGGATAGCTTGATGGGTGATTGATGACTGAGTGGGTGTGGATGACTTATCCACTCTTGGACTGACAGAAGTGGATTTTGGGGAAATGGAAGGGGTAGATATTTTGGTTTTCTTTGATTTGGGAGCTTTCTTTTCAAGTTTTCTTTTCTTTGGTAATGATTTAGAAGGAATGGTTAAGGAGGATTGTACCTTGGATCTGGTAGGTATGTCATTTGGAGGATAGCCTGAGAGGTTGCTTTCCTTTGTGAAGGGTTTTGGATAGGGCAAGAGCTACCTGAAGCTCTTGAGGATCTATGTTAGCATCACCGACATCATCTTGATCCATAGTGTCAACCTCATGGCTATCAACATCACCTCTTTCTTCAACATTCTTAGCATGGGTGTCGGAGATGGTTCCTTCACCGTCGCCCATCGGATCATCCTTGCTTTTGCTCTTTTTGCTAGGAGATACCACAGTCCTTTTTAGCACTCCAGTTTTCTTGACATTGGTCTTTACTCCTCTTTTTATTCTCCTACTTGTAGCCAAAGCTATCAACTCTTTCCAATGATTAAGCTTTATTCTTGTTTCTTCAAGCATCTTTTCTTGGGCTTCTTTGAAACTTTCAAGTGCTCATATCATCTCGGCCTCTCATAACAATTCCTTTCTTTTGTTTCAATGAAAAGGTTCTTTCATTGAAACATCTTGTCTCTGACGGCTTCACTGTCTTCACCATTTCTTGGATAGAGCGGGTTTGAGCTTTGGAATTAGAACTTCAAGAATTCCACTCATGAATTTGAAGTTGTTCATCCTTCCACCTTGCTTCTTGAATTTGAGAGTAGAGGATGAGGCTGCAAGTTGGAAATTGTGGAGAAGGACAATGCACCAATTTGTATCCTTGGTCATTAGGTGAGCATCTGCTTCCACTCATTTGATCCCATTTGGTCAAATGAGGATTGCTTGCCATCAATGGCTTTGTTGACCACATCCATCGGTGTTGACTTGAAGATATCATCTTTGTTTTTCACCATAGCTTTGTCTTGAACGGCTTTGAAGTCGGTGATTTTAACACCAAGAAATTTTTCATATCTTTGTCTTTAATCTTTCGATCCTCTATCCCATATATTTTTCACAAGATCTTCTTTATTTGGGATTCCATAGACATCACTAACCATTTCTTGAGTGATAGTTATCTCTACATTTTCTATGGTGGCGGTTATTGAATTATCTTCATTGTTTCTTCTTCCTACCAAATAAATTTCTCTGCCATAGTTCTTCATAAATTGGGGGTTTAGCTCCCATAAAATCAAGTAATTCATTTACCTCAAGAAGTTCTTTGATGAGGATTCCAACTTCGAGTCATAGAAGTTGGGTTTGATGAAGTAACCATGAGCATCCGGGTACATTGCTTTTAGATGATGCCATTGATGCTTGAAAAAGAATTAGGGTTGGAGAAATACGATGGTAGATTGGAGAGGGAAAGAGAAGAAATTTAAACGAGGGTTAAGGAAATAGGAATTTTGGTGATTGCGAAGAGAGAGAGAGATAAATGATGAGTGGAGAGTGGGTTTTAATGAGCATTGGGGGTTTCAAAGTTAAGTAAGTGTTCATATGAACAGTGGTTTACCCTTCCCCACGTTGAGACATTAATTCCCACAAAACACAAGAAGAACATTCTCTTTTTCAAGGAGATTTGCAGTGGAAGAGGCGGCGAAGGAAGTGACAATTGTGAGCAATTAACACGATCAAATCACTTAAAGTTTGCTTTAACCTAGCTGTTGAAAGAAATCTCGATTAAGTCTAGTTTGAATGATGATGGTCGTACGAGATAGCTAGGTGAAAATTTGCCTATAAAACAATGAAAACTTCAGAGGAAAATTATTCGATTGATTTACAAACACAAATGGGAAGATTTTCTTCAAAGTTTAATCCAAAGGTTATGGCTCAAACAGCAAAACAATTGGTCTTTGGGAAATATTGTGAGGATGATTTGATGAGTGATGAGATGGAGATAGAGAGAGAGACTTTCAATATTGTTGAAAGTTCGAGAGAGTGAATGATAAGGGTAAGAACAAGAGAGTGAGAGTTGATGAAGACATACGAGATGTCAGGCGAGGTAGCTGTCGGAGAGAAAGATTGACAGTAGAGAGGGAGAAGGAATAAGGCTTTTTGGGAAAACAATTAAAGTTGATCAAGGAGAGTCAAGTAAGGGAAGGAGTAAGGTAGAAAGGGTATATACATTGGGGGAGTTGGTTAAGCAAGACGAGCTCGCATGCCTATGGAGAGGGCTTAGGCCGTCAAGAAGAAGGTTGAGCAAGATAAGCTTTATACACCTGTGAGCAGGATTCACTCTCTCCGGGAGTTGGTTTGTTGGAAGGGAGAGGAGATAACTTTGCTGAAGTGCATGTATCTCCTTCTTCAACAATATCATACCTATTCAACCAAAGTTATGCCAGGTTGTTTTAGCCCTGTCAGAGTTCCAGCTGTGGAGAGAGAAGAGTCAAGAGCTAGCCAACCATTTGCTGTTGCTGGGAATGGTTCTTATTCTGGAGATTTCAGCTTTGTGACACCAATGGAGGGTTTGCTTCAACCTTATGATGCAGTTGAAGAATGGTGGCCATGGAGAGCAAGTCCTTCTCTTCAATATTCAAATCACTTCAATTGATCCTTCTCGGAGAGGCACCCAGTATGGTTGCAAAGGTATCATCAGACCTTGCAGTCTACTCAGGAGGCTAGGTGTGAAGGAATGAGTGCTGGTGGAGGATCTGGAGAGACAGTGACATTTCCTAAGAATGTCTGACAGCTAAGGTAAAGATTTGAAGAGGAGAGCTGGTTCTGGAGATTGTTTGGTTTTAAGGAAGTTTTTGGTGAGTGAATGCAGATGAAAGAGAGAGGGATTTCATAGTTTGTTGTATGTTTTTGTTTTTGTTTTTGTTTTTCATGACTTTTGCATAGATAGCTATCAGAAATGTTTTTGAGGGAATAGCTGTCTGGCTTCATTGTGACAGCATTGCCCTGAATTATGTAAGCCTCCTTTTTATTTATGAAGAACAACCTTTTATTTTGGCATGTTTATCATTCCAAGCATAGCTCTTAAAAGCTCAAATCTCTTTTCATCCATTGCTTTTGTAAGAATATCAGAGACATTATCCTCAGTACAAACTTTTGCAAGGTTGATATTCCCTTTTTCAACATGGTCTCTGATGAAGTGATGTCTGACCTCAATATGCTTTGTTTTTGAGTGTTGGACAGGGTTTTCTGTCATGGCAATAGTACTTGAGTTATCACAGAAGATGGGAATGTTGGATAATTCAATTCCAAAGTCTTGAAGTTGACTTTTAAGATAGAGAATTTGATAACAACACAAGCCTCGCAAAGAATATACTCAAATTTCACTGTTGAGGTGGCTACCGAGGTTTGCTTTTTGCTTGACCATGAAATAATTCTTGATCCAATAAACCGGCATCCACCACTTGTGGATTTTCTATCTAGATTGCATCCAAGCATAGTCGAGTCAAGGAATCCAATTAGAGAGAATGGGGATTCAAGGGATACCACAAGCCATAATCGTGGGTTCCTTTGAGATATCTCAAAATTCTCTTGACACAGAGAGATGAGATTCCTTGGGATTTGCTTGAAATCTAGCACGTAGACGACACTCAAACATAATGTCAGTCTTGAAGTTGTTACATAAAGGAGAGATCCAATGTAACTTCGTAAAGTGTTGGATTTACACTTTGACCATCTGGATCAGCATGGAGTTTGGTTGTGGTTGACAAAGGAGTTTTGGCAGGGGAAGCAGTTTGCATGTCAAACTTCTTGATCATATCCCTTGTATATTTAGCTTGGTTAATGAAGATTCCTTCCTTCATTTGCTTGACTTGAAGGCCCAAGAAGAAAGTGAGCTCACCAATCATGCTCATTTCAAACTGGTCTTTCATAATATCCCCAAATTCAGTGCACAAGTCCTCATTTGATGAGCCAAAAATGATGTCATCAACATAGACTTGGATGAGCAATCGATCATCTCCATATTTCTTGATAAACAAAGTGTTATCAATATGGCCCTTGGTAAATCCTTTGCCAAGGAGATATCTAGATAGGGTATCATACCAAGCTCTTGGTGCTTGTTTAAGCCCATACAATGCTTTGTCCAATTTATATACATGATTAGGAAACTTTGGGTGCTCAAATCCAGGGGGTTGAGATACAAAAACCTTTTCATTTAAGACTCCATTCAGAAATGCACTCTTGACATCCATCTCGGAATACTTTCATCTTCTTGAATGAAGCATAGGCAAGGAATAGCCTTATAGCTTCAAGTCTTGCAACAAAAAGTGCAAAAGTCTCATCATAGTCAATACCTTCTTCTTGTCTCGTATCCTTGAGCAACCGCCTAGCTTTGTTTCTTACTACAACACCTTCTTCATTCATCTTATTTCTAAAAACCCATCTTGTTCCAATGACGCTTTGGTTTCTTGGTTTAGGAACAAGTTGCCACACTTTGTTCCTTTCAAACCGGCTCTAATTCTTCTTCCATGGCTTCTATCCGGGCCAAGATCTCGGGAGTGCTTCACTTATTTTCTTTGGTTCCACTTGGGATATGAATGCACTCATGAGAAAAGGAATGTTATCTGGAACTGGGGTTTTATCAATTTGAAGGCTGATGTATAGATCTTTATTTGGTGGAATGATGTGAGTAATGGTGGATTCATCATTGGTTTTGGGAGGAGAAAGAGGATTATTGGATGGAGATGGAAGGTGGCTAGTAGATGGATTACATGAAGAATTTGGATGGCTGTCAGCTAAGGAAGGATTTTGGGAGATGTCAGTCAAGGGATGACCATTTATTTGAGTATTCTCTTCCTCATCATTTGGATTGGAAGTGGGAGTGATTGATGTTGACTTGGTTGGCTGGATTGGTTGATGATGGGAGTGGGATTGGTCATGGCTATCTGGCACAGGATGGCTGTCAGATGAATTTCTTGGAACCATGTATGGAAGATTTGATGAATCTTGTTCATGATGGAGAACAGTTGAATCAAGAATGGGAGATGCTTCAGGGAGATTATCTAGGTTTCCCAAACCTTCATCAAAATCACACAATTCAGTTACACCTTGATCATTGTTTTCATCAAAGTTAACATGAATTGATTCTTCCACAACAAGTCTTCTTTTGTTGTAAACTCTATAAGCTTTGCTTGTGTTAGAGTATCCAAGAAAGATTCCTTCATCACATTTGGAGTCAAATTTGTCCAAATTGTTCTTGCCATTGTTGTGAATGAAGCATCTACTTCCAAAACTGTGAAAGTAGGAAATGGTAGGAACTTTGTCATTCCATAATTCATATGGAGTCTTCTTATGGAATTTGTTGATTAGTGTTTTATTTTGAACATACACAAAGCAGAGTGACAGCCTTCACCCCAAAAATACTTTGGGAGATTGTGTTCGACAAAGCATTGTTCTTGCCGCCTCACAAATTGTTCTGTTTCTTCCTTTCAAAGAACACCATTTTGTTGGGGTGTTCTTGGGGCTGAAAAATTGTGATCAATACCTTTTGAATCACAATATTCTTCTACTCCTGTGTTCTCAAATTCCTTTCCATGATCAGATCTGATCTTGACAATGGAAGTCCCTTTTTTATTTTGAATTTTATTGAACAGCTTTGTTAGACAGCTAAGGGTGTCACTTTTGGATTCAAGAAGAATGATCCAAGTGAATCTGGTGTAGTCATCAACCACAACTAGGGAGTATCTCTTTCCTCCTAAAGATCTAGTCCTTATGGGTCCAAAGAGATCCATATGAAGTAGTTTAATAGGTCTTGAGGTGTCCAATCTGGTCTTGGGCTTGAATAAAGATCTCTTTTGCTTTCCACATTGGCATGCTTTGCAAAGTTTATCCTTCTTGAATGGGATCTTTGGTATGCCTCTGACTAGATTAGAATTTGCAAGCTTGGAGATGGTTTTATGGTTAAGGTGAGCCAATCTTTTGTGTCATAGCCATGACATATCAGATTGATTGAAAGACAGAAGGCAGTGATCATTTGAGGATTCCACAATCTCTAAGTTTAAGCAATAGAGATTTCCTTTTCTTGATCCAGTCAGAATGACTTTATTGCTTTTATCTTTAACAGTACATTTATCCTTAGTGCAAACAACATGAAATCCCTTATCACAGATTTGACTGATGCTAATCAAATTGTGTTTGAGACCCTCTACATAAGACACATTTGTAAAAATGATATCTTTTGTAATAAGATTTCCTGATCCTTTGACCTTAGCTTGGGAATTGTCACCAAAGGTTACATTTGGACCATTTTTAGGGGTATATTGTTGCAACCAGTCTTTATTGAAGGTCATATGTCTACTACAACCACTATCTAAATACCAGAGTCCTTTCTTGGATACCTGCAAAACAAAAAGTAAGTTTTATGGTACCCCTTTTTATTCTTTTGGGTCCAAAGGATTAGTTTTTCTTTGGAACCCTAGCTTTGTTCATTGATCCCTTTTTGAAGAACTGGTTTAGGGTATGGTAATATGACATGATTTGCATCATGTAAGGTGTAAGGACAGTGGATTGGGATGGATTGAAGAAGTGGTTTGGGTTATTGTATTGGGGTTGAAACTGAAAGTTATTTGAATAGGATGATCTGGGAGAGTCATTTTGACTTGCATGACTTCTTCCATTTGAGTACTGTCATTGAGGTTTTTGTTGTTTGGTGTATCTATTTTTGTTATAGAATCTTTGTTTCCTTGGGGTTCTTTGTTGTTTGGAAGATTTTGGTTGTCTGTCAGGCCTTGGCTGTCTGTCAGGCCTTCGTCAGCCTGTCAAACCTTGGCTGTCTGTTAGGACTTGACTGACTAGCACATTTTTGCAGCTTGACTTCTTCCTGTATATTGGCCCCTTTTTGAACCCAAATATACTTGCTTCCTTGAATTTTACTTGGTCCTTCCTTTGACTGACTAGGACCAACCAAGATTACCTTTGATTTTCCTTTGGTTTGAACATGATAGGTTTGAGCTTGATAGCTGCCAGAGCTTAGACTTTCTAGAACCATTTTTTCAATGGCCTTTTCACCAGTGGGAGGAGTGTACACCTTTAGTGTAGGATTATCAGCACCAATCCCTGTTTTTTCACTGGGATGTCTTTGGGTGTAGGTGAAAAGGGATAATGCTTTGCTTGACATGTTCCATGAATCTATTTTATTTTTAAGAGCCTCATTTTCTTTTTCAAGAATTATGAGTCTTTGACAGTTTTCTTGAGTACTGGATGCCTCAGCTGTCAGATCCATGTTTTGTTTTTCAAGCAGGAAGCATTGATCTCTTAGCCCTTGACAGGCTTTCTCAAGCTCAGAATTGGTTTTTGTGAGGGTGTCAATGGTTGCGGTTTGGGAAAGGTTCTCATTGACCAGTGAAGCAAAGCTAGTTTTTTGTTTTTTGGTTTGAATTAAAAGAGTGCAAACTAATTGTTTGAAACCATCAATATTTAAAGAGTTAAAATCATGTACCTCTTTTAGTTCATCTCAAAGCAGAAGTGCTTCCATTTCTTCCTCATTGTCTCGATTCTTCCTCATTGTCCGATTCTTCCTCATCTTCACTATAAGGCATAGCATGGCCTCTTCTCCTTCATTGTCGAATCATCACTTGACACATACTCTTCATCACCGAATTTTGATGAATCGCCTATCATAACTTGCTCCTTGTTTTTGTCATTTTTATTTTTGGAACAATTGAAGCGCTTGCACTGAACCGTGAATGATCTCTTTGAGTAAGTCAATTTCTTAGCCGTCTGATTGTCCCTAGGTTTCCTTGGTTCAGACAATCGATGAGTAATGTCCTTGCTTTCCACGCTTGAAGCAATCAATTGTCTTCATGTAGTCAGTCTTGTTGAGAATTAGATGTGGAAGGGTTGTATTTTTGTCAAAAGATTTCTTTTGAAATTTCATGGCATTTCTGATACCATGGATATGAGACTTGGAATGTCTTCTTGAGAGATCCGTTTGTCGACGTGTTTGGAGCTAATGTTTATCTTTTTGAAGGGCATTGTTGACAATGGTCACAATGTCTTGGTGAGTGATTGGTTTGTGGGCCAGTTTCTTGAGCGAGTTAAGGCTAAAGTTTGTGAAATGGTAGGAACCGGTTGAATTTTTATCATACCTTCCAGCTCATAAGCTTCAAGCTTTCCAAAATACCGTGCTCAACCGTCATTGTGCTCCATTCGTATCCTTCTCTAATAGGTAATGCTACCTTTTCATATTCTTGTGGGAGATTAGAATATATCTTGAGGCAGAGATCTTGTTGTTCAAAGGTTTTTCCATGGTCAGCAATAGATCTAACAAGGTTTTCAAACCTTGGTGGAGCAGCACTCACTTTTTCTCCAGGATAGAACTTGAAGTTGTCTATTTGCCTAAGCAAGTTATACAAATTTTGTGTCCTGACACTGGTGTGTTTAGTGAACTTAGTTTGAATGAGAGTCCATGCTGATCTGGCATTTGGTTCCTTAGCAATTTCTTGTGCTAGTGAGTCATTTACACTCTTTTGAAGAATGTTTTTGACTTTTAAGTTTGCACCGATTAATTGCTTTTCGCATCTCACCATGTTTCTGGGGATTTGATCTTACTAGGTCCTCCATCAATACAAATTTGAGTTGGGTAGGACACTTCATTCTCTAGAACATACCAGTTCCATATATTGTTTGCATCAAGGTATGTTTTTATTTTTGATGCATAGATCTCAAAAGATCACTACAAGAAAAAGGTGTTTTTGTCACATTTTATTTGTCACGGTCCATTAATCGTGGCAAATAATTTACTATAAACCACGCTCTTTTTAACCGAAGCAAATAATTTTTTTTTGCGCCGGTTTAATAGTTAACCGTGGTTTAAGCGTTAACTATTCTTTTAATTTTTATTTTTACCTTCAAAATTCCAATACTCCAGGGCTTCCCAAAATTCCCCTCCCAAATTTCCGAATTCCCTCCAACAATTCCCTCTCAATCCAAAACCAAATCCAAATCCAAATCGTTTCTCTACCGAAGTGTTTATCATTTCTTGAAGCGAACGGCGACGTCATCATCTTCTTGCTTCAGATATCTCCTTCCTTCATCAACACACTCTCTCTCTCTCTCGGTTGTTAGTTAGGGTTTCAATCTCTCACATTTTCGTATATATGATAATCAATTTTCACATACTGCACACACACAAACGCATTTATGAAATTGTGTGTTTCTCTCACCAATAATTGAATCCTCGATCTGTAATTCTCTGATTTGATTGATTCCGGATCGACTTCTGCATCAAAAATGGTGGTTTCTGGACCCCTAGCACCTGGCCAGGTACATTGTTCTGTTGATTTGTTTAGTTTAATCGATTTGTTTATGGCTATTCTGATTCAATTACTGTTTTTTTAAGTTGTTGTTCGTTTGTTGATTACTATGTACTGGTTCGGTTTGCAATCTTTGGTCACTTTTACAATTGTATTCGATTGCAAATTAGGTTCTCTTGTGAAAATTAATATGATCTTTCAGCAAAATGTTTTATATGAACTCATTGTTATTTGCAGATTCTGATTCAACATATTAAGACAGTGCTTTCCGGGTTAAAGTCACACATAAGTGCTGCTTTAGTTTCTGTTGCGAGGGAATATCAAGGCTATGGTGAAATAAGAGTCATTTTGCTTGTGAAAAGCATACTAGTGTTCTGTATAATGCATTACTTAGTACCTTCTTAGATATTGAATTATTTTGGGCAGATGGACTATATTAACACTTCACACCCAAATTTCCTTGGAGGGAGCAATGCTGTAGAGAAAGCACTGCAGCAAATCAAATCAGCAAGGGTGGTTGCGCCAATTCCACGGCAGAATGATTTCTCGCACTTCATCGATTGCGAGTATTGTAATTACATCTTTACTCGCATTCCAAAAGGTTTTCCTGTTCCATAAAGTGTGAGTTAGATGTTTTCTGTTGGTCAGGATACTGTAGAGCCAGAAAAAGGAAGTATCAAATCTCGTGGCATTTTTGCCAGACATGTGAATGGAATTGTTCCGGATAAGGTTAGTTTTGGGCGCACCTGCTACTTTGTCGGTTTGTTCATAGACCTTTTCTATAGTTTGTCTACAGTCTCATATAAGCTCCTTATTTTTCTTCTCCTTTTCTTTGGCTGTGTTGTATGGTGAATAGGGAGTTCAGCCTGTTGGAGAGGTTGAGAAAGCCACGACATTTGGTATTCATATATATATATATGCATATATGTTAAGAGTACTCAATACTTTTGAATACTTTCACTAATATTTATTGTCTTGCGAAAGTACAAGTGCTCAATAGTTTTGATTTCTGGATACCCTCAATTTTGTAGGAAATGTAGCTGCTTCCAAATGGGGTCTGCCATCAGTTTTCGGTGGGTCAGATAGTCGCATGGCTGCGAAAGATAACTATTCAACCAAGCCATTCAGTGAACCTGTTCAGAGCATGGAACATTCATTTTCTATGATCCATTTGAAGGAGGTGGGTTCTTGATATCTACAGTCATGAAGTTTGTCAATTTGTTCTTACATCTGGTCTGGTTTGTTTTATTTAAAGCTAATATATGTTTGATCTGTATTGTAGCCACCGACTGTCTTAAGGCCCTCAGAAACCCATTCAGAGTAGGAGGCTGTTGAGATTCTTGTTACAAAGCTCTTGTTGAGGTCATACTATGATATTGTTAGAAATAATATCAAAGATTCCATACATAAAGCAATTATGCACTTTCTGGTACATGTTTCTATGGACTCCCCACTGCCCCACTGCCTGCTTAAATCTATTTCATATTTTTGCCTTTTTATTAATTTCTATGGTAGTTATGGTTGGCAATCCGGGATAAACATGAGCTTGATTGACCAAACTAATATGTTTCTGTTTGCCAATCGTGAGAGATTATAATAATCTTATACAGAAATGGAGTTTCATGTGACTGGCAACAAAATAATGTGATATAGACTAAATCGTTTTTTTTTTTATGATTGTGAAGCTTAGTTGGTATTCAGGGATCATGAAAATCACTTGTTCACACTTGTTAGTTTTATGATTATGTTCTTAATGGATTATGTTCATCTTGTTCTCAATTACTAATCATGGCCAAGTTTTAAAATTTAAAGGACTTAGATATCTTTGGAAAGTTGTCAATTGCTGAAATTTTAATAAACTTTGGGTTTGCTTTGTGTCATACCTGACAGGCCAGGTAATGCGTGTGTAATCTGGCCTGATCGGTAGTTTGAACTTTGAAGATTTGGAACTGTATGAATCTTTTGGATGCCTGGTAAGGCAGGACTATCTTTCAAGGGCAGTTATATGCATGTTTTAATGAAACATAAAATATGGTTGTCTTAATTCTCTATTTTATGTCACCATGCCCAGTTAATATGTGTTGTATGAACTTGTTGATATGAAAAGGTTCCACAATATAATTAGTTTGTATATATTTACTTTCTGCTATGCTTCTCTAAAAGCATCTTTTTTGTCCATTATTAGGTGAACCATACCAAAAGGGGCTGCACAATGTACTCATTAAAAACCTATACAGGTAACATGGACTGGGCTCGCTGCTTTTCTATACTTAACTGGAAGTAATTTATTAGCTCTCATAGACTGTAAGCTCGTTTATGAACTAATAATTTGACACTAAAGCATCTAAATAACTTCTAATGCCTAATTTATCATTGCAACAGAGATAACCTAATTGAAGAAATGCTGAAGGAGCCTGATGAGGTGGCAACAAAGAGAAAGCGTAAATTTATTTGACAAGGTTAGTCCACCTTATGACTAATCCACATCATTTTCTTGTTCACAGATTCCTACAACATTGGGTGATGATGAGTCAGATGAGATTTGTAGCTAGATGACTTTTTTTGCAAGTAATTTTTTTTTAAATCATACTCAAGTTTTTTTTACTTAATTTCTTTGCTAGTTTTTTTCAAACTTATAATATGTCATGTCATCGATTAGTAATTATTATCCATTTGTTTTAAATCTAAAATATGAAGTACTCGTAATTTTGTTTATATTTTCAATTGTCAACGATATTCATTCACTACCTATGAAGATTTGCTTTTCTGTATACGCATGACAGGATTGGAGCCTTGATGACGTCTCTTTGATCTTCAACTTCAACATCAACTTCAAAACTTTGATGTTTTAGACTAGATTATGACTATGATTACACTTTTGTACATGTTATACTTCAGACAAATGCTTAAGAGTAGCAAAAGCTTTATAAATAGTTGTTAGATTTGACTTACTAGAATGAATTATTTAAAATTTTTGTTTAAGCACTTGTATCACCGTTTGTGAATTTTTATGGAAATTTATGCATTACGGTTAAAATGGTCATTTAGCTCTTTTATTGCTACTAAATGTATTACAATGAATATATAGTACACTAGCTTTTATAATAAAAAAAAAATCTATATATCACAGTTTTGAATTGTGTTACAAATATGAAAAACACATATTATGGTATCATTTGCCACGTTAATTACCAATACAAATAATGATTTATATGTCGCACATAACTTTTGTGACGGTTTCAAATTGTCACAAGTATTACAAATTGCACCGTTTTTAAAATGTCACAACAAATGTGACAAATAAAAAAAGACTATTTGTCACAGTTTATAAAATGTCACAACAACCGTGACAAATAAAAATTAACATATATCACACTTATTGTGCTACGGTTTTTAACCGTGACCATAACCGTAGCAAATACTATTTGTCACGGTTTAGAAAACGTAGAACAGTATAAGCGACGCTCACAAAAGCCTCGGACATAAAAACGTGACAAAACCGTGGTTAATACTATTAGCCACGGTTTTAACTCTATTTACCACGGTTCGACGACCGTGGCTAAAAACCCTGATTCTTGTAGTGGATCCACAGTCATCAATGTGTGGGATGTCTTTCTCATTATTTCTCCTTGGTTGAGGCATGATGGGTTTGAAGAGGATCCTTCACAAGTTGTTAGACTTTTGAATGTGAAGACAAGCTCTGATACCAATTGAAAGGCCCTTGTTTGATATGCAGATGATCAGACAGCTATGGTTTGACTTAGCTGTCAGATATTTGTTGAATTGTGCAGCGGAATAAGTGAAGCTTGAAATAATGATAGGACAAAGAACACAATGAAATAATGCAAGTGTGTGAATGTGTTTGCAGAAATATAATAACACAGAGAATTTAAAGTGGTTCAGAGTTCACTCCTCCTACATCCACCCCCACTGTCAATCTTGACAGGTGAGATCAATTTTATTATAATCTTAATCAACAAGAATTACAAATGATTGATAAGGCAAGTTCCTTGAACTTCCTCTTCCTAATTAGTACAGTCAACTAGGGATACACTTAAAGTACAGTCTTAAGTGTTTTTACAACTTGAAGTACAGTCTCAAGATCTTACAAAACAACTAATACACTCAAAGTACAGTCTTGAGTGTTTACAAACTATTTCTACACCTAAAGTACAGTCTTAGGATTTGGAATTTGTGAATTAACACACTAGGGTTGTTGTTGTTGAAACAGGGGTTTCAGGCTGAAGGTTTTTGGTTTGGAACAGTGTTTGAAGGGTAGGGATTGGTGTGTAGGGATTGGTGTGTGGGGATTTAAGGGAGAGGTTTATGGACTGTGAAAAAGAGTATTTTTCAAGTGTGTTTTGTGCAGAGGATGAACTCTTCTATTTATAGCCTTCAATGTAGCCATTGGAATATGACTGTTGCAGCTCCATTAATGACTCTTTGATTGGTCTTTGCCCCACTTGTCCACTTGCAGGTCTTCATGAGCTGGCTTGAGCTGAGAGCTTCCAGAAGGTCTTCAATGGTCTTCAATGGTGAACTTGACAGCTGTGAAGATCCAGGTTCCATCTTGGTTGAGATTGTGGTAGCAAAGAATGAGACAGAGGATGGCTGTCTGAGGGAATGAAGCTATAGCTGTCAGATCAAAACAAGGCTTAGCTATCAGAGAAGTTCTCTAATAAGGACTGAGATGCACTTGATGATCTTGATAGCTAAGAGAGGGAATATGATTCATGTTATTGATTGAATGTAACCAATGTATAAGGTAGAATCATAACTGTCAGACTCACAGTTGTCAGATAAACTGAAAGATGAATGTGATAGATTTTCTCTTTTGATATAAACCCTGTTCTATATATATATTTCTTTATCAAAACCAACTAACTAAGACATTGATCAAAGTTAGGTCCTAACAGAGTTTAGGTCTTAAAATATCTAGAAAAAAAATAGTAAGTTTAGGCGTTAAAACAGTGAGTTTAAGATAGAAAATAAAATAGCGAGTTTAGGCCTTAAAAAAGTGAGTTTAGGCTTTAAAACACCAAGTCGATATATTTAAAAATAGGACTTTTTTAACTTATGAAGAAACATGTTTCCCCCAAAAAATTTTGTATAGGATAGGAGTCCTTATTTTAGGATTGTGATTGTAAATATTTTATTCCATAATTCTATGCTATTGTAGAGATTCCACACACAAATTTAGAGACGAATTCAGAATTGGTCTCCAATTTAGAGACGAATTCTGAATCTGTCTCCAATAAAGAGACGGATTCAGAATTCGTCTCCAATTTAGAGACAGATTTTAAATCCGTCTCTAATTTAAAAACGAATTCTGAATCCGTCTCTAAATTAGGGATAGATTCAGAATCCGTCTCTAAATTAGAGACGGATTTTGAATCTGTCTCTAAATTAGCGACGAATTTTGAATCTATCTCTAAACTTTAGAGACAGATGTTGAATTTGTCTCTAAATCAAAGACATATTTTATTCCGTCTCTAATTTAGAGATACATTTTTTAATCCGTCTCTAATTTAGTGACAGATTCAACATCTGTCACTAAAATTTAGACACATATTTTGTATATGTCTCTAAATTAGAGACGGGTTCAAAATATGTCTCTAATTTAGAGAGAGATACAACATCTGTAGCTAAAATAGCTTTTTTTTTTTTATTTTCTCTATTTTAGGGACGGACGATAGTATTTACTTTTATAATTTTTTTAATTTTTTTTGAATAAATAAAACTATTTGAGATGTTATTTAGTAGAGAAATTTTTTATAAAAAGTTATATAAAAAAGCTAATATTTTTTAAAGAAATGAAAGTATATAATTGAAAAAAAGAGGGACGGACAATAGCATTTACTTTTAAAGTTTTTTTTTAATAAATAAAACTATTTCAGATGTTATTTAGTAGAATTTTTTTTACAAAAAGTTATATTAAAAAATTAATAAATTTTAAAGAAATGAAAATATATAATAGAAAAAAGATGGACTGACAATAGCATTTACTTTTTTAATTTTTAAATTTTTTTTTGAATAAATAAATCTATTTGATATGTTATTTAGTAGGGAAATTTTTTTAAAAAAAAGTTAATAATTTTTAAATAAATTAAAGTATATAATAGAAAAAAAGAGGGACGGCCAATAGCATTTACTTTTTTCATTTTTTTTAATTTTTTTTTAAATAAACAAAACTATTTGAGATGTTATTTAGTAGAGAAATTTTTTACTAAAATTTATATTAAAAAGTTAATAATTTTTAAAGAAATGAAAGTATATAATAGAAAGAAAGAGGGACCGAGAATAGCATTTACTTTTTTAATTTTTTTAATTTTTTTTTTGAATAAATAAAACTATTTGAGATGTTATTTAGTAGGGAAATTTTTTACAAAAAGTTATATTAAAAAAGTTAATAATTTTTAAAGAAATGAAAGTATATAATAGAAAGAAAGAGGGACGGACAATAGCGTTTAGTTTTTTAATTTTTTTTTAAAAATTTTTTTTGGATAAATAAAACTGTATCTTATACCTTATACCCTATAATATATACCCTATACTTTATACCCTAAATCATATACCTAAACCCTAAATTCCTATATCCTAAACCTTAAATCATATACCTATACCCTAAACCCTAAATTCTAAATCCCTATATCCTAAACCATAAATCATATACCTATACCTTATACCATATACCCTAAATCATATAATACCTTACCAAGACAGATGATATTCTTTGCAAGGCCTTCGCGAGTACCTTCTCCGGAATAGCTTTATCCTGGTTCCGTGAGCAAATGTGGGAAGCATCGATAGCTGAAAAATCGTGAGGAGGAGGTTTATGTACCACCTTGCAACAGCAGGAAAGAGAAATAAAACACCGAGATCTTGCTAACATTGAGCGAGAGGAAGAACGAAACAACTCTGTGTTATTATAATCGATTCAGAGCCATGACAGACCTGATAGAGGAAAGTTTAACTGAACGGAAGGTGATCGTTTGCTTTTACTCCGGACTAAGATCTAGACAATTGATCTATGAACTTTCTACCATAGAGCCTAAGTCAATGTCCGATCTGTACAATGTGCTTACGCCATAGCAATGACAGAAGAGAAAAGTAAGAAGAGGTCTGAAAAACCAGAGACAGACTCAGCTGACGCAAACCAGGATTCAAATGGAAGTGGCTACAAGGGTAAGAATAGAACTCATAATATTTTATTCCATTATTCTAGGCTAGTGTAGAGAGTCCACACACTAATATAGAGACGAATTCTGAATCCGTCTCCAATTTAGAGACGGATTCTGAATCCGTCTCTAAATTAGAGATAGTTTCAAAATCCGTCTCTAAATTAGAGATAGATTCAAAATCCGTCTTTAAAGATAGATTCAGAATCTGTCTCTATATTAGAGACATATTTTGAATCTATCTCTAATTTAGAAACGGATTTTGAATCTGTCTCTAAATTAGACACTACTACATTTCTGACCTAATGTAACGCCAATTTTCGTTGCATTAGGACCCAAAAACCGTTACATTAGGTCTAATGTAACGCCAAATGGCCGTTGCATTCTCTTGCGTTGCATTAGGTCTAATGCAACGACATAGTAAGCTAATGTAACGCCAGAGCTTTGGCGTTGCATCAGGTAAATACCTAATGCAACGCCAATTTTAAAACTATATGAACACCTAATGCAACGCCAAAAAGAACCTAATGCAACGCCAATTTAAAAAGTGGTTGAATACCTAATGTAACGCCAAAAATTAAATGAGTCCCTAAAATTTATTACATAATTTCATAATTTTTTTAATTTTCTTTTTTCAATATATATATATATATATATATATATATATATATATATATATATATATATATATATATATATATATATATATATATATATATATATATATTATTTTTTTAATATATATATATATTTATTCTCAAATCAATCCCTTAACCTTTTTTTTTTTCAAATCAGTCCCTTAATAATTTTTTATTCTCAAATTAATCACTTAACTTTTTTTATATTCAAATCAATCCCTTTAACTTTTTTTATTCTCAAATCAGTCCCTTAAACTTTTTTATTCTTAAATCAATCTCTAAACATTTTTTATTCTCAAACTAATTTTTCATTTGTCAACATTTACACACCACCATTCACCACCACCATTCACCACAACCGTCCATCACCACCACCATCCATCCACCAAACCACCATCACCAACCTTCAAAACACTCAATACCCATTTTTCTCTCTTGTAAAAGGAAATGTACACCAAACCAAACGGACTGCCCATTTGATTCACCGTCACCGTCTCATTAATTGTATCACGAACCCATCGCTAGAACAGAGAGAGAGAGAGAGATGGAGAGACAGGAGAGACGAGTAGAGAGCGGTGAGAGGGAGACGGTTGCCGACGCCGGAGACAAGAGAGAGAAGAAGAAAACCCAGATCTACACGCACACACACAATATCTACCCAGATCTACCGTTGCCGTCGCCGGAGATGATGAAGGAGTGGAGGCGAATGAAAAGCAGTGAGGGGGAGACGGTTCCAAGAGTGGAAGTGGTGGCCGGCGAAGGCGGAGGCGGCTGCGTAGGAGGTGATGCCGGAGGGGATGAGAGAAATGGGTTTCTTGATTTTGATAAACTGGAAATGGAAATGAGTGAAGAGAGAGAAACGGTTTCTTGATTTTGTTAAACTGAAAAAATAAAGAGAGAGAAATGAGGAGAGAAAAAGGGAGGAGAGATTAATAGTTTTGTTTAGAAATATTGTGGATCGTTGGATTGAAAGTGTGAATGATTGGATTTGGTTAAGTCATGATCCGCGTGGTTATTTGAGGTCCAATAAAACAATGCCATGTGGCATTGTTTTATTGGACCTCAAATAACCACGCGGATCATGACTAAACCAAATCCAACCATTCACACTTTCAATCCAACGGTCCACAATTCTTCTAAATGTTTTTATATTATCAAAATATTAATAATAATAATTATTAATAATAAATTATTATTAATAATTATTATTATTAATTATTATTATTAATAATTATTATTAATAATTATTATTATTAATAATAATTATTATTAATTATTATTTTTATTAATAATTATTATTGATAATTATTAATAATAATAATTAATAATTATTATTATTAATAATAATTATTAATAATTCTTAATAATAATTATTATTATTATTAATAATAATTATTAATTATTATTATTATTAATAATAATTAATAATAATTATTATTATTATATAATTATTAATAATTCTTAATAATTCTTAATAATTATTATTAATAATAATAATAATTCTTAATAATTCTTAATAATTACTCCCTCCGTCCCAGACCAAGGGTCCTCGGGGGGATTTCACGCTTCTTAAGAAATTTTTTTAAAGTGGGTAGAAAATTTTAGGAGAGAGAATGTAAAAGTTAAATGTGTGGTAGGAAATAGGAGAGAGAATGTAAAAGTTAAATGTGTGGTAGGGAATAAGAGAGAGAATGTAAAAGTTAATAATATTTAATAGGAGAGAGAATGAGTGGAGGAATAGTAATGGTTTTTTTGTAAATATATGGAGATGATAAGGGTATAAATATATGAAAATCTTTCCATTTAAGGAAAGGGACTCTTGGTCTGGGACGGACCAAAAAGGAAAGTAGGACTCTTGGTCTGGGACAGAGGGAGTATTTTTAATAATAATAATAATTCTTAATAATTATTATTATTATTATATAATTATTAATAATTCTTAATAATTCTTAATAATAATATTTATTATCAATAATATTTATTAATAATAATAATTATTAATAAAAATAATTATTAATAAAAATAATTACTAATTATAATTATTAATAATAATAATTATTAATAATAATTATTAATAATAATAATTATTAATAATTATTAATAATTATTAATAATAATAATGATAATTATTAATAATAATTATTAATAATAATTATTGATAATAATAATTATATAATAATAATAATTATTAATAATAATTATAATTAATAATAATTATTAATATTAATAATTATTATTATATAATTAATAATTATTATTATTATATAATTAATAATAATAATTAATTATATAATAATAATTATTAATAATTATTATATAATTAATAATAAAAATAATTGATATTAAAAATAATTAATAATAATAATAATTTAAACTATAAAATAATATTATGCCTAATATAATTAATAATAATATTTATTATCAATAATATTTATTAATGTACCCTCATACCCTAAACCTCATATACCATAAACCCTATACTCTATACCCTATACTCTATACCTTATACCCTATACTCTATACCCTATATACTATACTCTATATCCTACACCCTATATCCTATACCCTATACACTATACCCTATAGGGTATACCCTATACCCTATAGGGTATACCCTATACCCTATACCCTATACCTTATAGGGTATACCCTATACCCTATAGGGGATACCCTATACCATATGCCCTATACCTTATACCCTATACCTTATAGGGTATACCCTATACCATATGCCCTATATCCTATGCCCTATATCCTATAGGGTATACCCTATACCCTATAGGGTATACCCTATACCCTATAGGGTATACCCTATACCATATGCCCTATACCCTATGCCCTATATCCTATAGGATATACCCTATACCCTATACCTTATACCCTATACCATATGCCCTATACCTTATACCCTATACCCTATAGGGTATACCCTATACCATATGCCTTATACCCTATGCCCTATATCCTATAGGGTATACCCTATACCCTATACCATATGCCCTATACCTTATACCCTATACCATATAGGGTATACCCTATACCATATGCCCTATACCCTATGCCCTATATCCTATAGGGTATACCCTATACCCTATAGGGTATACCCTATACCATATGCCCAATACCTTATACCCTATACCATATAGGGTATACCCTATACCATATGCCCTATACCCTATGCCCTATATCCTATAGGGTATACCCTATACCATATGCCCTATACCCTATGCCCTATATCCTATAGGGTATATCCTATACCATATATCCTATAGGGTATACCCTATACCCTATACCCTATACCTTATAGGATATACCCTATACCATATGCCCTATACCTTATACCCTATACCCTATAGGGTATACCCTATACCATATGCCCTATTTCCTATAGGGTATACCCTATACCCTATAGGGTATACCCTATACCCTATAGGGTATTCCCTATACCATATGCCCTATACCCTATGCCCTATATCCTATAGGGTATACCCTATACCCTATAGGGTATACCCTATACCCTATACCTTATAGGGTATACCCTATACCCTATAGGGTATACCCTATACCATATGCCCTATACCCTATAGGGTATACCCTATACCATATGCCCTATATCCTATAGGGTATACCCTATACCCTATAGGGTATACCCTATACCATATGCCCTATACCCTATATCCTATAGGGTATACCCTATACCCTATAGGGTATACCCTATACCATATGCCCTATACCCTATGCCCTATATCCTATAGGATATACCCTATACCCTATATCCTATAGGGTATACCCTATACCCTATAGGGTATACCCTATACCCTATACCTTATAGGGTATACCCTATACCCTATACTCTATACCTTATAGGGTATACCCTATACCCTATAGGGTATACCCTATACCATATGCCCTATACCTTATACCCTATACCCTATAGGGTATACCCTATACCATATGCCCTATATCCTATGCCCTATATCATATAGGGTATACCCTATACCCTATACCATATGCCCTATACCTTATACCCTATACCATATAGGGTATACCCTATACCATATGCCATATACCCTATGCCCTATATCCTATAGGGTATACCCTATACCCTATAGAGTATACCCTATACCATATGCCCTATACCTTATACCCTATACCATATAGGGTATACCCTATATCATATGCCCTATACCCTATGCCCTATATCTTATAGGGTATACCCTATACCATATGCCCTATACCCTATGCCCTATATCCTATAGGGTATACCCTATACCCTATATCCTATAGGGTATACCCTATACCCTATACCCTATACCTTATAGGGTATACCCTATACCATATGCCCTATACCTTATACCATATACCCTATAGGGTATACCCTATACCATATGCCCTATTTCCTATAGGGTATATACCCTATAGGGTATAGGGTATACCCTATACCCTATAGGGTATACCCTATACCCTATAGGGTATTCCCTATACCATATGCCCTATACCCTATGCCCTATATCCTATAGGGTATACCCTATACCCTATAGGGTATACCCTATACCCTATACCCTATAGGGTATACCCTATACCGGTATAGGGTATACCCTATACCCTATAGGGTATACCCTATACCCTATACCTTATAGGGTATATCCTATACCCTATAGGGTATACCCTATACCCTATAGGGTATACCCTATACCATATGCCCTATACCTTATACCCTATACCATATAGGGTATACCCTATACCATATGCACTATACCATATGCCCTATATCCTATAGGGTATACCCTATACCCTATAGGGTATACCCTATACCATATGCCCTATACCTTATGCCCTATATCCTATAGGGTATACCCTATACCCTATACCCTATAGGGTATACCCTATATCCTATAGGGTATACCCTATACCCTATAGGGTATACCCTATACCTTATAGGGTATACCCTATACCATATGCCCTATGCCCTATACCTTATACCCTATACCCTATAGGGTATACCCTATACCATATGCCCTATGCCCTATACCTTATACCCTATACCCTATAGGGTATACCCTATACCATATGCCCTATGCCCTATACATTATACCCTATACCCTATATCCTATAGGATATACCCTATACCCTATACCCTATAGGGTATACCTATACCCTATAGGGTATACCCTATACCCTATAGGGTATACCCTATACCCTATGCCCTATACCCTATAGGATATAGGTTATAGGGTATAGTGTATAGGTGGCATGGTATGTGGCATAGGATATAGGGTATATGATATAGTGTATAGGGTATAGGGTATAGTGTATAGGGTATAGGGTATATGATATAGGATATAGGGTATATGGTATATGGTATAGGGTATAGGGTATAGGGTATAGGGTATAGGATATAGGTTATAGGGTATAGTGTATAGGGCATAGGGTATAGGGTATAGGGTATAGTGTATAGGGTATAGTGTATAGGGTATAGGGTATAGGGTATAGGGTATAGGGTATAGGATATAGGATATACCCTATAGGATATAGGGCATAGGGTATAGGGTATAGGTTATAGGATTTTGGCGTTGCATTAGTAATTTAGGCGTTACATTAGGATTTTGGCGTTGCATTAGACTCGTTACATTAGCTCTGGCGTTGCATTAGATGCGTTACATTAGCTCTGGCATTGCATTAGATGCGTTACATTAGCTCTGGCGTTGCATTAGCCGTTACATTAGCTCTGGCGTTGCATTAGATGCGTTACATTAGCTCTGGCGTTGCATTAGATGCGTTACATTAGCTCGCGGCGTTACATTAGATGCGTTAGATGCGTTACATTAGGTCAGAAATGTAGTAGTGAGAGACGAATTTTGAATCTATCTCTAACTTTAGAGACAGATGTTGAATTTGCCTCCCTCCCTCACCAGGGAGTTAATTTCCCACTCGGGCTGGAATCGGATGCGTGAGGGCAACCCCCAGGTACTTATTGGAGCATGTAACGAGGAGCGGAAAAACATCCAGAAATGTGAGGAAGGTGGAAGGCTTAGAGAGATAATCATTGAAACTTTGCAATTTCGTGGGGCCAACCCTGACTTGAGACAAGGAGAGCCATCGGACGTAGATGAACTAGTTGAGATGGAAAACCTAGACATAAATGGTGAGGAAGGTAGAAGGCTTAGACAGATAATCATTGAAACATTGCAATTTCGAGAAGATCCAGAAATGGAGCCCGTAGACGAATTGGAGGAAATTATACTCAATCCCGACTATCCAGAGCAGAAAATAAAAATTGGAGGCCAGCTCTCCCATGGAGAAAGGGAGGCAATTATCGCCCTTCTGAAAAAAAATCTTGATGTCTTTGCCTGAAAGGTCGAGAATATGCGAGGAATAAAAGAAAAGGTAGATGTCCACAAGTTGGAAGTTGACCCGTCTGCTAAACTTATCAAGCATGCACGGAGAATTTTTAAAAATGATAAGAAAGATGCAATCAAGGAGGAATTATAGAAATTACTAAGTTCTGGAATCATCAGGGAAGAAATATACCCTATTTGGTTGGCTAATGTTGTGATGGTCAAGAAACATAACAGGTAATGGCGAATGTGTGTAGATTTCACAGATCTCAGCAAGGCCTGCCAGAAATACAGTTACCCTCTCCCCGAAATTGACAAGCTGGTAGACTCCATTGCGGGACATAGAACTCTTAGCTTCCTAGTCGCCTACTCTGATTATCACCAAATAAAGATGGCTGAGGAAGACATTGAAAAAATAGCAATACAGGCAGCTGCAGGAATTTATTGTTACACTATGATGCCCTTCGAGCTCAAAATTGCGAGCGCAACCTACCAACATATGGTTAACAATGTCTTTGGGGAGCAAATAGGCTGTAACATGGAAGCCTACATAGATGACATGGTCATAAAGACTAGGAGTGGCAGTCACGCTCCAGACTTGGAGGAAACTTTTGACAAATTACGAGCTAACAGCATGAAACTGAATCCAAGTAAATGTGTCTTCGGGGTAATGCCCGCAAAGTTTCTAGGCTTTATCGTATCACAAAGAGAAATCGAGGCAAATCCAGAAAAAATCAAAGCCTTGATAGATATGAAAGAACCTTCCAGCATCAAGGAGGTTCAAAGGTTAAATGGAATAATAGCAGCCCTCGGGAGGTTTATGCAAAGTCTGCAGAAAAATTACTGCCTTTCTTCAAATTTTTGAAGGGCAACATGAGATTCTCCTGGACATATGAATTTTCAGAATCATTCAAATACTTGAAGTAGTACTTGGGATCCCTCCTTTATTTAGTAGCCCTGTCACGGGAGAAATGATATATGTCTTCCTACCAAAAACACACAATGATATAGATGCACTACTAGTCCAGAATGAAAGAACCACTCAAAACCCCATCTATTATGTCTTCATTGCGCCACTGAAGAAAATCTTGCATAAGTTGGACTGTTCAGGACATCTCCTTAATTGGTCAATCGAGCTCACTGAGTTTGATATCAGATACCAACCTAGGAAGACACTCCTAGCACAGCCTCTGGTTGATTTTATGGTTGAAACCACCTTCATAAGTGAGCACGACTCCACCTCTCGTAAGCGCAAAAAACTGGGGGAGGAAGAACCGACTATCGAGCTCCAACCCAACTTCTAGGTCATATATACAGATGGTCAGCCACTAAGGAAAGAAGTGGAGCTGGAATTGTACTAGCAAGTCCCGATGGAGAACACACCATCTAGGACATAATCAGATTCAAATCCTCGGCATCCAACAATCAAGCAGAGTATGAGGCTCTGATATTTGGCATATTGTTGGCTTCCTTCTATGGAGCAACTAAAATCGCCGCCTTGTGTGACTCCCAACTCGTAGTCATGCAGATAAAAGGGGAGTATAACACTCAACATCCCATATTTACAAAGTATAAAAATCTCGTCCTAGACATGCAAACTATTAACGTGGCAGATCCTGATTCTAACCCACTCATAGTCATTGCCGAATATCCTGCCTACGAAAGAATACGAGTAATGCTCCTTGATGCGGAATAGAAGTGCCGAAAAGATGACTACATGGACTTCATTGAAAAGAACCAACTCCTAGAGGATGAAGCACGTGCTAGATTTATCAAGAAGAAATAAGTAAGGTTCACAGTGATGAACGGAATTCTCTACGAAAGATTATTCACAAAGCCCTTGCTAAGATGCGTCTATCCCAACAAAATAAAAAATCTCTTGGCAGAAGTCCATGAAAGCATTTGTGGTGGTCACCCGAGGGTCAGAACCTTAGCTGATAAAATCATCACGCTAGGTTACTATTGGCCAAACCTGAGGTAATTGCTAGTATGTGATCGTGGCAGTAGATTACTTATCCAAATGGATTGAAGCAAAGGCCTTAGCCAAAATAATAGAGGATAAAGCAATAAACATTGTCCATGACTTCATCAGATGTCGCTTCGGGGTTCCACATACTATCATCTCAAATCATGGGCTCCAGTTCTCTAAGGCATTCGCCCACTAGTGTTACGACCACCGACTGATGAGGCAGAGGCATTACCGCTAGTAGGTTGTTGTTGTTGCAAATTAATGGTTTCCATTACTTGTTGCATGCGCTCCTCAAACTATCTTTGCACAACTTCTCGCTCTTGCCGAATACATTCCTTAAACTTGCTTTCCAATTGGCGATATGAATTTTCTCGCTCTTGACGCTCTATCTCCACTTGCCTTTATACCTATTTCCGAACCCGACCATCGAATGTCTCTTAATCCACATTCTGACTACCGGAAGAAGAAAAGCATTGTGTATTATGGCTGCTTAATGGCATGTCAAAAAACCCCAGCACCATGTGGTCTGAATCCAGGCAAGCAATCTCCCTTTGGTTGTTTGTCTTCAAGGAAAATGGTCTTCCAATGTTTTTCCCGAAATGTGGGCCGCTCTGTGCTCTCAGGATCCATACTTTCTTCTTCAATAGCCTTCTCACGAGCACGCTTCTCATACTCTTCCTCACAAAAAAAATACATTATCCAGTACAGTAAAAAACAATGTTTATTTAACTAAATAATTTATAATTTACTAATAGAAAATACTATTAACACTTACATAAAGGCCCCGATCGATAATAAGGGTTAATTCATTTTGGCGCTGAGCCTTCAAGATCCTGCGGAGTATGTGTAGCAATAAATACAGCAGCTGCATCAACATTAACTCCATGTTTCTTTTTCTTAACATATAAAAAAATTATAAATTCAAAATTTTATCAAATAATAATAATATATGAATCAAATAGAGTACTGCTTAATTTACAAACAGTGAGTAAATTAAGTTAATTTACCATACGGTGTCAAGTGTCGCTGAAGTTAATAGATCTTCCCATGTGTACACTTCCCTGCCCTTCTTTTGAGTTCATGTTAGTCTTTGCTATTTCTGAATTTCTCTAAATTTCTCACTTCTCCAATGTGCTTCCCACTACTCCCATGCACTTGACGTGCAATTAGATGAAGGCAAACCAACCTTTAGCCTTTTTTGTTTCTTGTCAAAGACTTTACCACTGTATCACTTAACAACTAATTTCTTTAAATCCTTCTCTATCGGAATCTCTGAGAACCGGGGCATGAATATTTGTGCTACGAAAATAGTAGAAGTAGTTATATAAACAGGGACCAGAATGGAATTTATAAATATACAGGGACTAAACTAGAAATGTTGTGAACAAAAGGATCAATTTGTAATCTCAGAATTTATATTATGAGGATCTGTTTATTTTTGCCCCCAACAATGTCAACTTTAAATTCATATATATTCTATAACAAATCAGCTAATTAAATTGCATAATTGGTATAGAGGAAAACTATTTTATGTTAAGAAAAAACAAAGTCTATATAACACAAGTATATGCATAGCACATGGTTGTTGGAAAAATAATGTGGTTTGAAGGAAATTAATGGATTAATTTCTAAAGGGTAATTTTGTCAAATTACTTAAGTGGTTTAGTGTTTGTGAAATTAAAATATTTATTTGTCCAAAATGGTTTTTGGATGAATTAAATATAAATGCTCAAAGGATGTGGCCCACTTTTGATAATAAAATTTGATTTTGTAAATCAAAAATTGGCATTGAATTTTTCTGATGTGCTCGACCGAGCAGAGTGTTAACTCGCCCGAGCATAGTAAAGGCAGAAGACAAAGTTTCTGGAAAGCCATGCTCGGCCGAGGCATATGCCTTGCTCGGCCGAGCAGATCTGGGCAAAGCCTTGCTCGGCCGAGCAAGGTACATGACTCGGCCGAGCAGATCCTGGGCATTAATGACTGTTTGATTTTCAAAATGTAACAGCCATGGAAATGAATATCAAAACTGAAATTGGTTAATATTTTTAGTTTAATGGAGATTAATTTCTTCGGATTAATTGTTATTAATCTCAAATTAAATCCAAATATTCAATTTTGATTTTCTAAGGCTTTTGGAGTTTTATATATTGTTGTTTGTTAACAACAAGGAAAAACACTTTTGAAAATCATTGGAAGAACACAAGAAAAACCCACAGCAGAAAAACCAAACACCTATCTTCTAAAATCCTCCTCCATAATCCTCTTGTTGCATCTTGTTGATCCTTTCTTTTGGCCTCCTTGCATAGTTAGATCAAGAGGTGATATTGTCCAAGCATAATTCAACTCGCCGGGAACTTTAGGTGCAAAGTACCCCCGGTCCGCACGTTCTATCCTGGGAGACAAGCGATCCAAGCAAACTCAAGCACACTCGCTGAGGGATCGAATATGTCTTAAGGAGACAGTGGTTTCATTGGGCTCGTGCATCAAAATTCCACAACTTATCCTTTGTATTTTCAGTTTTTGTTAATTATATTTTATTTATTTTTTCTGTAATTGTAACACCCTTGTAACAATCTTAAGACATACTCCTAATCGAGGGAGTCGATTATAGAATTTTAAAACAGAAAATACTAACTAAGTTGTTGTGTTTCAGATGGCAAATAACAACAACACCATGGAGACCCAAATTGGATCCCAAACTGGACCCCAAACTGGAAACGGAATTGGCTCTTCTGTTGTGACTAAGACAATCCATATCCCGACCCCTCATGCGGAAAAACCCGAGAAGTTTGTTGGCCACGAATTTAAGCATTGGCAACAAAAGATGCTTTTCTACCTCACTACCTTGCACTTGGCAAAATATCTGAAAGAGGATATGCCAAAGGTGAGTGAAGAAGAAACCGATGTTACAACCTTTGCTGCGGTTGAAACATGGAAGCATGGGGAATACTTGTGCAGAAACTATGTCCTTAATTTGCTTTCAGATTCTCTTTACAATGTGTTTAATGAGAAGAAATCTGCAAAGGAATTGTGGGGGTCGTTGGACCACAAATATAAGATTGAGGATGCGGGAACAAAGAAGTTCATTGTTGCCCGTTTCCTTGATTTTAAGATGGTGGACAGCAAAAGTGTGAAATCTCAAGTTGATGAGTTTCAAACTATTTTGCACGAGATTCATGCCGAGGGTATGATCATAAGTGAAAGCTTCCAAGTGGCTGCGATCATTGAGAAATTGCCTCCATCTTGGAATGATTTCAAGAACTACCTTAAGCATAAGCGAAAGGAAATGGATGTGGAAGGAATCATCCTTCGTTTGAGTATTGAAGAGAACAATAGAGCCACTGAGAAAAAGTTTGTTTCTAGTGTGGCTAAGGCCAATATGGTGGAGCATGGTGAAAGCTTCAAAGGCAAAAGCTTTGGGAAGGGAAAAGGGAAGGTTGTGAAAACTTCCAAGCGTTCCCACTTGGGACCAAAAGGTGGTGTTTCCAAGAAGAAGTTCTTAGGAACTTGTTACAATTGTGGCGGTGAAGGCCACAAGGCTCATGCTTGCATGTTGCCCAAGAAGGCTCATGAGACAAACATGGTGGAAGGCATTGCTAGGGAAGTGTCCGAGATGCACCTCGCAGCTGTGACTTCCGAGGAGAATTTGGTGGGTTCAACCCCAAATCAATGGTGGATTGACACCGGCGCTACTAGACATGTGTGCTCTAATAGAGACATGTTTAGTACTCTTGTTGCTAAGGATGGCGAGAAGCTATTTATGGGGAATTCAGCCACCTCCGAGATCAAAGGAGAAGGAAAAGTGGTTTTTGAAGATAACATCCGGGAAGGAGTTGACTCTCAACAACGTCCTTTATGTGCCCGATATCCGGAAGAACTTGGTGTCCGGATCGCTTTTGATAAAGCATGGTTTTCGTATTGTGTTTGAGTCCAATGTAGCACTTTGTCTAAGAGTGGAATGTTTGTTGGTAAAGGCTATGTCAATGATGGTAGACTTGGTCATGTTAATTTTGATTCTATACGTCGTTTGACAAAATCAAATTCTATTTCAAAGTTTAAAGCTGATTGTAAACAAAAATGTGAAATTTGTGTAGAAGCAAAATTAACAAGAAAGTCATTCCATTCAGTTGAAAGACATAGTGAACCTCTTGAATTGGTTCACACGGACTTATGTGACTTTAAATCAACACAATCACGGGGCGGCAATAAGTACTTCATAACTTTTGTAGATGATGGCACAAAGTATTGCTATGTGAAACAAAAATGTGAAATTTGCTATGTAAACAAAAATGTGAAATTTGTGTAGAAGCAAAATTAACAAGAAAGTCATTCCATTCAGTTGAAATACATAGTGAACCTCTTGAATTGGTTCACACGGACTATGTAACTTTAAATCAACACAATCACGGGGCGGCAATAAGTACTTCATAACTTTTGTAGATGATGCCACAAAGTATTGCTATGTGTACCTTCTAAAAAGTAAAGATGAAGCGATAGAGAAATTTACTCTCTATAAAAATGAAGTTGAGAATCAATTAAACCGGAAAATTAAGGTGCTAAAAAGTAATAAAGGGGGTGAATATGAATCTCCATTTGAAGCAATATGTGCTCAAAGTGGAATTAAACATATAACCTCGGCACCTTATACACCCCACCAAAACGGTGTTGTCGAAAGGAAAAATTGGACATTGAAAGAAATGATGAATGCCAGGTTATTGAGTTCGGCATTACTGGATAACATGTGGGGGGAAGCCGTGTTGTCGGCTAACTATGTGTTAAACAAAATACCCCGAAAGAAACAAGACAAAACTCCTTATGAACTATGGCATGGAAGAGTGCCAAGTTATAAACACTTGAGAGTGTGGGGGTGTCTTGCAAAGGTAGCCATACCTCCTCCTAAAAAGGTGAAGATTGGACCTAAAACTGTTGATTGCATATTTATTGGATATGCATATAACAGTAGTGCTTATAGATTTCTTGTGTATGAGTCGAAAATTGAAGCTATACACAAAAATAATATAATGGAATCTGTGAACGTATCTTTCTTTGAGAATATATTCCCGTGTAAGTCAAGAAATGAGGCAAGCTCATGGACTAGGGTAATAGATTCAATAGAAGAAGAACACGTTCAAGATAAAAGTGAAGAAGAAGAGGTAGAACCTCGACGGAGCAAAAGAGCTAGGATTGAAAAATCCTATGGTCCGGACTTTCTAACCTATATGGTAGAAAGTGAACCACAAAGTTACAAAGAAGCCGTTAGCTCTTCGGAAGGACCTTTGTGGAAGGAAGCAATTAAAAGTGAAATTGATTCCATTTTGCAAAATCACACATGGGAACTAGTGGACCTTCCTTCGGGAAGTAAACCACTAGGATATAGGTGGATTTTCAAAAAGAAAATGAAAGCGGATGGAACAATTGATAAGTATAAGGCCCGACTTGTAATTAAAGGTTACAGACAAAAAGAAGGCATAGACTATTTTGACATGTATTCTCCCGTCACGAGAATAACGTCAATAAGAGTTGTACTTGCAATTGTCGTGTTGAGAAATCTTGAAATACATCAAATGGATGTAAAAACAGCCTTTCTAAATGGAGATTTAGAAGAGGAGATTTACATGGAACAACCCGAGAGGTTTGTTTCGTGTGGACAAGAAAAGAAGGTGTGCAAATTAGTAAAGTCATTATATGGCTTGAAACAAGCACCAAATCAATGGCATCAGAAATTTGATAATGCTATGATGCAAAGTGGATTTAAAATAACTGAGTATGATAAATGTGTCTATACTAAAACCACATAAGATGATCAAATCCACGAAAGACATGTTGAATTCGAAGTTTGACATGAAAGATATGGGACTTGCGGACGTAATCCTTGGAGTTAAAATTTCTAGAATATCCAACAGACTTGTGTTAAGTCAATCATTATGTGGATAAAATTCTTGAGAAATTTAGCAAGGATGACAATGGAATAGCGAGTACTCCAATTGACCCAAATCTTCATCTATCAAAGAATAGAGATGAACTGGTGTCTCAATTAGAGTATTCGAGAATCATCGGAAGTCTAATGTACTTGATGAGTTGTACTAGGCCGGATATTGCTTATACCGTTAGCAAGTTATGCCGGTGTACAAGTAATCCTGGAACAAATCATTGGAAAGGTATAGTAAGAGTATTAAGGTACTTAAGATATACTCGTGATTTTGGATTACATTACACTAGACATCCAGCTGTGATAGAAGGATATAATGATGCTAATTGGATATCAGATATCAAAGAATCAAGGTCTACAAGTGGATATTTATTCACATTAGCAGGCGCAGCTATATCATGGAAATCTTCTAAGCAAACTGTTATAACCAGATCAACCATGGAATTTGAGTTTATAGCATTAGATAAATCTGGTGAAGAAGCCGAATGGCTACGCCAATTTCTAGAAGATATTCCAAGATGGGAAAAGCCCATGCCAGCAATTAGTATACATTGCGATAGCCAATTTGCGATTGGTAGGGCACAAAGTCATATGTATAATGGTAAGTTTAGACATATACGTCGAAGACATAATACCATTAAATAACTACTTGCAACTGGCACCATATCTATTGACTATGTAAGGTCAAAAGATAATTTGGAGGATCCGCTAACCAAAGGGTTAAGTAAAGAGATAGTTGCAAGGTTGACATTGGGAATGGGTTTAAAGCCTCTTGAGAAGTTAAACACAGCGGAAAACCCAACCTAGCTGACTGGAGATCCCAAGATCTAGGTTCAAAGGGACAACCTAACTGTTAAAAGACTTGTAGCATCACTGTGGGGGTCAACCGTATACTCATTCCTGAAAGTGACATCCCGAGATGAATGAGGTTAAGCCTATGGCTTTTAATGATTCTTATGTGAAGTAAAATGGGTTACTTAAGAGAATCACCTATGTGAGAAAGAAGTAGAGGCCGCTTCGAGGAGAATTGTGTGAGGCTCAATTCTTAGACCTTCTCACAGAACCAGGCATTGTGATCCAGGGCCATGAATGGACACAGCTATGAGAGCTGAATTGTGTTAGAGAGATACCTGTGTAAAGTATATGATCGGCTACACAAAAAGCTAGCAGTTCAAGGACATCGCGTCTACTGATTAGCGAGTAGAGTAAATATGCTTTTACAAGGGAAGGTTCAAAGGGCAAACCCCTACCTATCCTATGCAGGTTTTCGACTGCCGGACTTTATCACCTATCCTCATGAATTTCCTTCATGTGGGGGATTGTTGGAAAAATAGTGTGGTTTGAAGGAAATTAATGGATTAATTTCTAAAGGGTAATTTTGTCAAATTACTTAAGTGGTTTAGTGTTTGTGAAATTAAAATATTTATTTGTCCAAAATGGTTTTTGGATGAATTAAATATAAATGCTCAAAGGATGTGGCCCACTTTTGATAATAAAATTTGATTTTGTAAATCAAAAATTGGCTTTGAATTTTTCTGATGTGCTCGACCGAGCAGAGTGTTAAATCGGCCGAGCATAGCAAAGGCAGAAGACAAAGTTTCTGGAAAGCCATGCTCGGCCGAGGCATATGCCTTGCTCGGCCAAGCAGATCTGGGCAAAGCCTTGCTCGGCCGAGCAAGGTACATGACTCGGCCGAGCAGATCCTGGGCATAAATGACTGTTTGATTTTCAAAATGTAACAGCTATGGAAATGAATATCAAAACTGAAATTGGTTAATATTTTCAGTTTAATGGAGATTAATTTCTTCGGATTAATTGTTATTAATCTCAAATTAAATCCAAATATTCAATTTTGATTTTCTAAGGCTTTTGGAGTTTTATATATTGTTGTTTGTTAACAACAAGGAAAAACACTTTTGAAAATCATTGGAAGAACACAAGAAAAACCCACAGCAGAAAAATCAAACACCTATCTTCTAAAATCCTCCTCCATAATCTTCTTGTTGCATCTTGTTGATCCTTTCTTTTGGCCTCCTTGCATAGTTAGATCAAGAGGTGATATTGTCCAAGCATAATTCAACTCGCCGGGAACTTTAGGTGCAAAGTGCCCCCGGTCCGCACGTTCTATCCTGGGAGACAAGCAATCCAAGCAAACTCAAGCACACTCGGTGAGGGATCGAATATGTCTTAAGGAGACAGTGGTTTCATTGGGCTCGTGCATCAAAATTCAACAACTTATCCTTTGTATTTTCAGTTTTTGTTAATTGTATTTTATTTATTTTTTCTGTAATTGTAACACCCTTGTAACAATGGTAACACTAAGGTTTTGCAAGGTCCAAAACACTACTTGGAAGAGGAAAAATCAAGAACCAAAGCATCTGCCCATATACTTTAGAACATTATAGATCATAATTATTCCAAAGGAAGAACGAAAGGCGACAAATTACGTCATTCTCTGACATATACTTAGAGTGAAACATCGGATTATAACAACATATATATGGCAAATTGTTCCCAACTTGGAACACAATATGAGGGATCCATCTAAACAGTGACCAGCGTTTGTTTTCTTTGTATAGAATGCTGATAAGTTTCTGAAAGCAAACAAGATAACTGTAGATCTTGTTGGGAATGATAAAATGAAGGCTAGTGAAAGTATCAAGCATATTTTAATGCCTTGTTCTAGTGAAGCAAGATCCCAAGTCATTCCTTATATTATTCGTAATTATAGCAGGTTCGTTATATTAAACATTTAGTTAGTTAATTTCTTATAGAGAACCTCTATGCAATAATTGACTGAGAAATTTCCAAAATAAAAATTGTATGATGCTTTATGTATAACCAAATTCAAATTTCAATTTATAACAAACATAACAAAATCAAACCCTAACTTAATTTAACAAACAACATTACACATTTTAATGCATTCGCAGAGAGAGAGAGAGAGAGAGAGGAATTACTAAGTGAAGGAGGTGAGAGATGAAGTGAGGCGAGAGCTGCAAATCAAACGTGGAGATATGAGAAGGAGATGAGAAAATGGGGTCGCAACTGACGGTGGACGAGAGAGACGGTGAACCGGAGAGTTTTTGATGTTTAAGTGAAACTGATTGGGAGGGGGGTTAGGGTTTTATTTATATGTCAATTTATCAATGGATTTTTCTGTCGGTATTACTGAAGGACCAAATCCTTCGATATTACCGACAGATATTTAAGAGTTACCGATATAATAAAATGTAAATTTAATAAATAAATTCCCTGCAATTGCAAATTAAAATTCCGTCGGTATTTGTTGTTGGTCCGTCGGTAATACCGATGGATGCGGTCCGTCTTTATTATTTCGTCGGTAAATTGCCATTTTCTAGTACTGTGAGTTTTCAACCCCAAGAATTAGGAGAATTACTCACAAGTCAATAAAATAACGAAAGAAGAATAAGACATGAAATGATAGAGAAGAACAGAAATACTTATTAAGATAATGAAGATAGAGATAATGGCCGAAAATAAATCTCAAGAACTTTATTTCTTCAAACATAGAATTTTCTCAATAACAATTGACGAATCTCTCAAAATCGGGAAATAAGTTGATGTTATGGAATACAAATGATACTATGGTATGTTTACAATAGTTTCTGGATGTTTGGAACTGATAAATATAATGCTTTTATATAGGCATTTAAGCCAAAAGTTGTGGCCCTTCTTTCAAAAGTCAACAAGAAAATCTGCAGCCTTTTGCATTGTCACGACCGCGCGTTATAAATTGGCACGGTCGTGCCAAATGAAAAATTGTGTCTTTTCAGCCACATGATCTGCACGGTCGTGCCAATTTGGCCGAGCGGCCGTGCCAACCAGAGTTGCTTCTCCTTGACCTCTTTTCACTCCAGAAGTGTTCCAAATGACCACGAACCATGTCTCATTTCATATTAACTCCAATTTTACTCCTGAAATCATGAATTCACCACAAAAACACCCCAAACATAATATCCACATAGAATATGATAAAATAGACTAAATATAACTTAAAATGAATTAAAATTAAGTTAAATGATGAAATTTATGTAACTATAAACGTATATCAAATAGTCATTTATCAACTCCTCCACATATAACTCTTGCTTGTCCCCAAGCAAATTTAGAATTAAAAAGTAAAAATGGGAAAGTAAGCAATGACCATATAAAAGAAACATAAAGAATATAGTCCCCTCATAACGTGTTATGTTGCCTTACTTTTCCTTTGAATCATATCTATTCATAGCCAAAAATTCCAGAGAAAAATCCTAAGAAGCTATTGGGGTGTAGATCAAAAATTATAAATTTATATAGCATAGATGGAGTCTATCAAATAAAAACATAATGTGGGTGCTCTATATTATATTGGTTTGCTTAACAGTTATATGGACCAAATTCCCCAACATCAAGTAACTAGGCAATTAAATGTATTTACAATGACAACTATCTAATCATAAATAAAGGTAATTAAGGAAATCTGTCAAAGTTTTATGAAAAACTACAAAACTGCAAATATTTTGAGGCAAAAATTCTCTCCTAAAATTGCAAGTATTTTGAGAGGGATGAAATATAATTTATAAAAATCATCATTTGCTTTTCTCAATAATTAATTTTGAGATAGAATCCTAGATTTTAAAATGGTGTGAAAGCATACTTTCTGTATGTGCTGATGCAATTGATAACTTCACGTTGGAAGCCTTGATATGTCAAACCTCCGTAAGCTAAATTCAATATCAAAGCAAGAATTTTATGAGAAGGGGTCATTATTATCTTTGGTATGAAAAATTATTACCTTCGTCTTAGAATAAGGTTCAAATTTTGAGTTGGCAAGTTTATTAAAGAAATACTAGAAAAGGATAACTTAAGTGAATTGGGACATAATTGTCCCAAAGTAAAAAAATTATTCCGGAACATTAGATTAAAATTACAAAGGTTACTGTTTTATGTTCATTTATTATAGTTTTAAATTTATTATTTTCATATTTCAACTAAAATTAACCTTTTCATAAATGACCCTTGAATGCAGAATAGTCTCAAACATACTTCAGCTAGATACAGCTAG
This sequence comes from Adenophora triphylla var. japonica, assembly GCA_022495995.1. NCBI lineage: Eukaryota > Viridiplantae > Streptophyta > Magnoliopsida > Asterales > Campanulaceae > Adenophora > Adenophora triphylla. The sequence goes on from JAFEMH010006955.1 coordinate 83,332, forward strand.
CTAAATAGTAGTTGAGATTTTAGTAAATACTCCCTCCGTCCCACGTGAATGCAAACTTATTTCTATTTTGGTTCATCCCACGTAAATGCAAACTTTCCAAAATGGCAAAGAATATTCACTATTCCACCCACTCATTCTCTCTCCTACTTCACTTTTACACTCACAACATTCTCTCTCCTCACTATTCCTCTCACTCATTCTCTCTCCTATTTAATTTTTCATACTCATAACATTTAACTTTTTCTCTTTCTTACATAACTTTTCCTTAATTCTCACATCCAAAAAGTTAGTTTACAATCACGTGGGACGGAGGGAGTATAACTTACAATATTTTTTAATTTATTAATTCTGCATCACAGCAATTACAATGGAAAAAAAAAAGTATAGAAACAATTAATTGAAGAAGAAAATATGTATAGAAATCAAATCAGTAATGCAAAAATTTTGTTATAATTAGGCTCCGTTTGTTTGGGGGAAAATATTTTCCGAAAAACATTTTCCTCATTTTTCGGTGTTTGTTTCGCACCAAAAAATGGGGAAAACTTCATTTTTATCATATTTTTCAGAAAACATTTTCATTTTTTGGAAAACATTTTGCCGAAAATCATTTTCCGGAAAATGTTTTACTCTAAACAAACGGAGCCTTAGTAATGCAAAACAGTAACTGTAGCTTTAAGAACATTTGTTATGTTGGTAGTGGCATTGCGGGAAATGCTGGTAAACAGTGCAGATCCTCGAGCTAGTCGAAAAACTCCAGTTCCTCCAATAACTGTCAGCTCCCTAGAATCTGGAATCGTTGGATCGTATCCAATTATAGTAAGAGAGCTATTCGCATACTTTCCAGTGAGCACAATATTAAGGGCGGTAAATAGGCTAAAGCCGCTTGTTGAAGAGGAAGTGAAGAAACCCTGACCTTGACCTACGTGCTCGGATGCCGTTAAATTTGGCCCAGCTGTCAATCTGTAGTCAACTACAACTACAAGGCCGAATAAATTCGGTTGAACTGTAACGTTGGGGACATTGGCCACCGGCAATGCTCCCTGACCCTGTGGATCATAATAAAATAGGAGTTGGGTTAACATTTCGTTAGGTTGCCTAACCTTTTCGTAAAATTCGAGATCGGTTGAGTTTGTAGAACCAACTTGGATTGCAAAAAGAGCAGAAACTATTACTATTAGAAAAACCTTCTCAGCAATTCCCATTTTCTATATACTCCCTCCGTCCACATACTTACTTCACACTTTCTATTTTGGGCGTCCAAATACATACTTCACACTTTGTTTTTTTACTTAAAAAGGAAAGTTTATATCATTAAAATATTAACCCTACCCCACTCATTCTCTCTCCTACATTATTTTAATACTCACAACACCATTATAATTTACTATTTCCTCCACTCATTCTCTCTCCTATTTTACTTTTACACTCACAACATTTATATCATTATTTTTTTTCTTAATCCCCGCACAAACAGTAACTGTGAAGCAACTATGTGGACGGAGGGAGTATTTGTATGTATTTTGTGTATATATATGTATGTGTGTGTGTGTGTTTTACTTCCCATGGTGATGGAACATTATACAGAAATAATCTGCGGAGCTACGAAGAGTTGAAATTTAAACTGCCGGCAAGGTTTACTTTTCAAATGAGTAGTATGAAAAATCCTTTGACTAAAAAAGTCAATAGCATTAATTTCTACAAGAATCACCAAAAGATAAAGAAAATTGGGACCAAAGTTTAAGATTGATTGTGAACTTATTTTAAGATTGTTCCACAAGATAAAGAAAATTGGGACCAAAGTTTAAGTTAACCAAAAAAGTCAAACTATATTTATTATCATTTAGTTGTGAAAATTGTTAACTGTAATATTTTTAATTGAGAATCAAATACAAATTTTAGAATTTATATAATTAAATTGCTGTTAAATTTTGGTCAAAGATTTGAGTTGGTCTTATAAAAAACTAGTTTTTTCTTAGAGTGCGTCTGCTGAGAAACGCGTTTCTCCATAACTATGGAGAAACGTGTTTTTCATAGCCAGAAGCTTTACATTTGATAACCAGAAAAAAAAAACCCAAGGCCAAGACCAAAAGCTTCTGGATATCCAGAAGCTTTGCATTTGATAGCCAGAAGCTTTGCAGTTGATATCCAGAAGCTTTGTATTTGATAGCCAGAAGGATATGAAATGTATATCCAGAAAAAAAAAACCCAAGGCCAAGACCAAAAGCTTCTGGATATCCAGAAGCTTTGCATTTGATAGCCAGAAGCTTTGCAGTTGATATCCAGAAGCTTTGTATTTGATAGCCGAAGGATGTGAAATGTATATCCGTAAACCGTTAGGTGCATATCCGAACCTAGGTGCATATCCGTAAATGTGTTAGGGCATATCCAGAAATTGCTATTGAAGGTTTACGGATATCAGAAACCTTCAAATGTATATCCGAAACATTTTGAAGGTTTCTGGATATTCATTTGAAGGTTTCTGGATATCACTTTCATAGGTTTCTGGCTATCTAGCTCATTGTCGCGCGACATGTCGGGACCCGTTTCTCCATAACTTATGGAGAAACGCGTTTCTCCCTAGATTTTGTGTTTTTCTTAAGATAAGGAAAAACGTGTTTTCCAAAGCGCTGTTCAAAATAAACGGTGGCAATTTTGTAATTACTGGCAACCATGTTCAAAATAAACGGTGGCATTTTTGTAATTACTGGCAACCATGATAAATGCCAGTGTTAATATTACAAATGACCAGTGATTTCATACTGGCATTTTATAAATATGAAACTGGCACTTTTTACACGGGCACTTTTAAATACATGAACTGGCACTCATCACACTGGCACTCTGTTACACTAACACTGGCACTTTGTTACACTAATATTTTTGCTGGCTCTCAAAAATACAAGAACTGGCATTCAAAAATACATGGACTGGCATTTGAAAACACATTTACTGGCACTCAAAAATGCATATACTGGCACTCAAAAACACTGACTATTATTTTTGCTGATATTCAAAAAAACATGAACTGGCATTCAAAAAAACATGGACTGGCATTCAAAATTACAAGAACTGGCATTCAAAAAATACATTGACACTCAGTTACACACTTACTGGCACTCTATTATACACTAACTGGCACTCCAAAATACATGGACTGGCACTCCAAAACACATACACTGGCATCTAATTACCCAGTCCACCAATGCATCAAATTCTCAAACTGGTACTCAAATACTTATAAACTGGTATTCAACAACATATAATCTGGTAAATTTTATATGAACAACTGGTACATTTTATACGAAATGGGCGGCGACTATCAATCTTTCTCCTCCCAATTCAAATATCGTGGCTCTGTTCCATGCTTGATTGAAATTACCAATTGGACAAGGAGACGCAGAGAACTGTAACAGGGCCAGGCAAAAATTGGTATTTACAGGCTTGGGCTTAGAACAGGGAACGGTTGTGGTTGAACGGGCTTGGTCGGAATCAGGTGAGGTCTCCGGTGAAGGATAGGTCGCCGGTCAATTGGTATTAGACAGGGGAAGAGGTTACCGTTGATTTTGGGTGTAGAGAGGTTTGGTGTGGATTTGGCCGGAGATTGACGGGGAGGTTGCCGATTGATGGAAGGGAACCGGAGAAGACGGTGGGGAAGGTTCAAGGGGACGCCGATTGATGGAGGGCAACGCCTTTCTGTTTACCGTTTAGAGAGAGAGAGCAAGCCTTGCGTTTAGAGAGAGAATGAGAGAGGGGCCGGGAAAACACGTTTTTTTGTAAAGCTTAAAAAAATTCGTTTTTTATTAGTTTTTGGCCAAAGATTAAGTTGACCAAAAAGACGGAAATATATACTCCCTCCGTCCCACTTCAAGGGTTCTACGGTAGTATTTCACGCTTCTTAAGAATTTTTTTAAAAAATGAATAGAGACTTGCAAGTGGGTAGAAGATTAGAGGAGAGAGAATGTAAAGTTAAAACATTTATGATAAAATCTTTTTTTGATTGGTTTTTTTTGTAACTATGTTAACATTATAAGGGCATATAATGAATGATTTTTTTGTAAATATATTTACATTATAAGGGTATAAATATTTGAACACTGTTCAAAATTTGCCATTTATGGAATGAGACTCTTAGTCTGGGACGGATTAAAAGGAAAAGTATGACTCTTGAAGTTGAAGTGGGACGGAGGGAGTATTTATTTTCTAACTGGTTAATCTCACTTTACTACCCCCAAAGTTTACCTGGTGTATCATTTGAGGATCTGTAGTTTCATTTCTCTCATTTTTAAGCCCAAACTTTAATTTTTATATCAATTTGGAGCCTAAAGAACATACTCCCTCCGTCCCAGCAAAATTGAGAATTTTAGTCAAATTGAAAAAACTTTGACCAATAATTTATATAAAAAATAATGATTCTAATAAAAATTTAAAAATTATTATTGTATCACGATTGATAATTCTTTCAATAATAATTTTTAGATTTTTATTAGGATCATTATTTTTTATATAAATTATTGGTCAAAGTTACACCCTATTGACTAAAAGTATCAATTTTGCTGGGACGGAGGGAGTATTTCGTTAGATTGTTAACATAAATTTTACATGTGCCAATGAATATCTATTTTATTACTCTATCTCTTCAAACAAGAAAAATGTAGTAAGACAAAAATGAATAAAAAAAAATAATAAGCATGTGAACAAACAATAATAAGAAGACCTCCTTCATAAACAAACAATGCTCACGTGTTCGTCATGTTTGTAATCGATTATATGATTATCGATTTATGAAGTTTAATGTTATATATATATATATATATATATATATATATATATATATATATATATATATATATATATATATATATATATATATATATATATATATATATATATATATATATATATATATATATTGTTAGGACCTAACTTTGATCAAAGTCTTAGTTAGTTGATTTTGATAAAGAAATATATATATAGAACAGGGTTTATATCAAAAGAGGAAATCTGTCATATTCATTTTCAGTTTATCTGACAGCTGTGAGTCTGACAGTTATGATTCTCTCTTATACATTGGTTACATTCAATCAATAACATGAATCATATTCCCTCTCTTAGCTATCAAGATCATCAAGTGCATCTCAGTAACATCTCTGTTAGCTAAGCCTTGTTATGATCTGACAGCTATGACTTCATTCCCTCAGACAGCCATCACTCTGTCTCATTCTCTGCTACCACAATCTCAACTAAGATGGAACTTGGATCTTCACAGCTGTCAAGTTCACCATTGAAGACCATTGAAGACCTTCTGGAAGCTCTCAGCTCAAGCCAGCTCATGAAGACCTGCAAGTGGACAAGTGGGGCAAAGACCAGTCAAGGCTCATTAATGAAGCTGCAACAGTCATATTCCAACGGCTACATTGAAGGGTATAAATAGAGGAGTTCATCCTCTACACAAAACACTCTTGAAAAATACTCTTTTTCACAGTCCATAAACCTCTCCCTTACATCCCTACACACACATCCCTACACACCAATCCCTACCCTTCAAACACTTTTCCAAACCAAAAACCTTCAGCCTGCAACCCCTGTTTCAACAACAACAACCCTAGTGTGTTAATTCACAAATTCCAAATCCTAAGACTGTACTTTAGGTGTAGAAATAATTTGTAAACATTCAAAACTGTTCTTTGAGTGTATTAGTTGTTTTTGTAAAATCTTGAGACTGTACTTCAAGTTGTAAAAACACTTAAGACTGTACTTTAAGTGTATCCCTAGTTGACTGTACTAATTATGAAGAGGAAGTTCAAGGAACTTGCCTTATCAATCATTTGTAATTCTTGTTGATTAAGATTATAATAAAATTGATCTCACTTGTCAAGATTGACAGTGGGGGTGGATGTAGGAGGAGTGAACTCTGAACCACTTTAAATTCTCTGTGTTATTATATTTCTGCAAACACATTCACACACTTGCATTATTTCTTTGTGTTCTTTGTCCTATCATTATTTCAAGCTTCACTTATTCCGCTGCACAATTCAACAAACATCTGACAGCTAAGTCAAACCATAGCTGTCTGATCATCTGCATATCAAACAAGGGCCTTTCAATTGGTATCAGAGCTTGTCTTCACATTCAAAATTCTAACAACTTGTGAAGGATCCTCTTCAAACCCACCATGCCTCAACCAAGGAGAAATAATGAGAAAGACATCCCACACATTGATAACTGTGGATCTTTTGAGATCTATGCATCAAAAATAAAAACATACATTGATGCAAACAGTATATGGAACTGGTATGTTCTAGAGAATGAAGTGTCCTACCCAACTCAAATTTGCATTGATGGAGGACCTAGTAAGATCAAATCCCCAGAAACATGGTCTGAATCTGAAAAGCAATTAATCAGTGCAAACTTAAAAGTCAAAAACATTCTTCAAAAGAGTGTAAATGACTCACTAGCACAAGAAATTGCTAAGGAACCAAATGCCAGATCAGCATGGACTCTCATTCAAACTAAGTTCACTAAACACACCAGTGTCAGGACACAAAATTTGTATAACTTGCTTAGGCAATTAGACAACTTCAAGTTCTATCCTGGAGAAAAAGTGAGTGCTGCTCAACCAAGGTTTGAAAACCTTGTTAGATCTATTGCTGACCATGGAAAAACCTTTGAACAACAAGATCTCAGCCTCAAGATATATTCTAATCTCCCACAAGAATATGAAAAGGTAGCATTACCTATTAGAGAAGGATCTGAATGGAGCACAATGACAGTTGAACAGTATTTTGGAAAGCTTGAAGCTTATGAACTGGAAGGTATGATAAAAATTCAACCAGTTCCTACCATTTCACAAACTTTAGCCTTAACTGCTCAAGAAACTGTCCACAAACCAATCACTCACCAAGACATTGAGACCATTGTCAACAATGCCCTTCAAAAGATAAACATCAGCTCCAAACCTGTCAGCAAACAGATCTCTCAATAAGACATTCCAAGTCTCATATCCATGGCTGTCAGAAATGCAATGAAATTTCAAAAGAAATCTTTTGACAAAAAATACAACCCTTCCACATCTAATTCTCAACAAGACAGCTACAAGAAGACAATTGATTGCTTCAACTGTGGAAAGCAAGGACATTACTCATCTGATTGTCCTGAACCAAGGAAACCTAGGGACAATCAGACAGCTAAGAAATTGACTTACTCAAAAGAGATCATTCATAGTTCCTGGTGCAACTGCTTCAATTGTTCCAAAAATAAAAATGACAAAAACAAGGAGCAAGTTATGATAGCTGATTCATCAAAATTCAGTGATGAAGAGTATGTGTCAAGTGATGATTCTGACAATGAAGGAGAAGAGGCCATGCTATGCCTTATAGTGAAGATGAGGAAGAATCGAGACAATGAGGAAGAATCGAGACCACGTGGAAGAAATGGAAGCACTTGTTCTTTGCGGATGAACTGAAAGAGGTACATGATTTTAACTCTTTAAATATTGATGGTTTCAAACAATTAGTTTGCACTCTTTTAATTCAAACCAAAAAACAAAAACTAGCTTTGCTTCACTGGTCAATGAGAACCTTTCCCAAACCTCAACCATTGACACCCTCACAAAAACCAATTCGAGCTTGAGAAAGCACATGTCAAGGGCTAAGAGATCAATGCTTCATGCTTGAAAAACAAAACATGGATCGGCAAGTGAGGCATCCGGTACTCAAGAAAAGCGTCAAAGACTCATAATTCTTGAAAAAGAAAATGAGGCTCTTAAAAGAAAATAGATTCATGGAACATGTCAAGCAAAGCATTATCCCTTTTCACCTACACCCAAAGACGTCCCAGTGACAAAACAGGGATTGGTGCTGATGATCATACACAAAAGGTGTACACTCCTCCCACTGGTGAAAAGGCCATTGAAAAAATGGTTCTAGAAAATCTAAGCTCTGGCAGCTATCAAGTTCAAACCTATCCTGTTCAAACCAAAGGAAAATCAAAGGAAATCTTGATTGGTCCTAGTCAGTCAAAGGAAGGACCAAGTAAAATTCAAGGAAGCAAGTATATTTGGGTTCAAAAAGGGGCCAATATACAAGAAGAAGTCAAGCGGCAAAAATGTGCTAGTCAGTCAAGTCCTAACAGACAGCCAAGGCTTGACAGACAGCCAAGGCTGACAGACCAAGGCACGATTGGACATCCAAAACCTTCCAAACAACAAAGAACCCCAAGGCAACAAAGATTCTATAACAAACATAGATACACCAAACAACAAAAACCTCAATGGCAATACTCAAATGGAAGAAGTCATGCAAGTCAAAATGACTCTCCCAGATCATCCTATTCAAATAACTTTCAATTTCAACCCCAATATAACAACCCAAATCACTTCTTCAATCCATCCCAATCCACTGTCCTTACACCTTACATGATGAGAATCATGTCATATTACCATACCCTAAACCAGTTCTTCAAAAAGGGATCAATGAACAAAGCTAGGGTTCCAAAGAAAAACTAATCCTTTGGACCCAAAAGAATAAAAAGGGGTACCATAAAATTTACTTTCTGTTTTGCAGGTACCTAGGAAAGGACTCTGGTATTTATATAGTGGTTGTAGTAGACATATGACCTTCAATAAAGACTGGTTGCAACAATATACCCCTAAAAATGGTCCAAATGTAACCTTTGGTGACAATTCCCAAGCTAAGGTCAAAGGATCAGGAAATCTTATTACAAAAGACATCATTTTTACAAATGTGTCTTATGTAGAGGGTCTCAAACACAATTTGATTAGCATCAGTCAAATCTGTGATAAGGGATATCATGTTGTTTGCACAACATGTGTCTTATGTAGAGATTGTGGAATCCTCAAATGCTCACTGCCTTCTTGTAAGTGCTCCAATTTGAGCTTGTTAGAATTTTCGTTAGAAAATTAATGAAAGTTATAACATTTCTAACAATTCCTAACAATCCTAACATTTCTAACAAAGTGAGGGTAAAATGGGCATTGTTATTTAAGGTTAAACCTCAAAAAGAATCTCAAAAAGCAAAACAAAAGAAGAAAACCAAATATAGCAATGGCTGGAAACAAAAAACTGGCTGTTAATTTGAATTTTGAAAAGAAATATTCTTCTTGTCCAAAGCTGGAGCTGCATTTAATGAACAGTGCACGCCAAGCAGTCCCATCCGCGCGGACATCTTTGCAATTTCCAGAGGGCTATAAATTGAGCCCTCCAGTCACAAAAATAAGAAGGAACAACACATTTTGCACCGAACCTCTGGCGAAATATAGAGAGAAAACAGTGAGAATTCACTTGAATTGTCACCATTTTCTCTCCAATCTTTCCCAACTCATACTCATCCACTCACTCTCATATTAAAGCCCTAAACACTCATACACTCAAGCCAAACACTCAAGAACACAAGAAAGATTGGTAAACCCTCCTCTTCCTAACCCTAAATCTCAACCATGCATGCATCTTCAAACTACAAAATGTAGTTCTTTCATCTTCTTGCTCTAGATCTAAGAAGATCACCATGGAAGACCATCTCCATGGATGATCTTCTACAAAGATCAACATTATTTTTCAAGTTTTCTTACTTTCTTACAAAGAAAACCCATTTTCAAAACCCTAAAAACCATTTTCAAGCATAAAATCTCATTTTCAAAGGATAAAAATCCCCTTCCCAAGCAAATGAAATGCTTAGTCCTAATGTACCCCAAGGATGGTTTGGTATAGTTGATTCACCACTAAAATGTCTAGTGATCACTAACCAAAACCTAGGGAAATGGGGACAAGCATGGATGCAAAACCCCCCTTAAAATCATATTTTCTTTCTTGAGAAGTTGCTGTCCAGTAGCAATTTTCTCAGACCTCAGTCCATGGTCTTAATTTTTGGACACAGATGAACTTTGAATTTGGTGTTGACTACAAAATACTTTTTGTAGCCAACATCCAGAGCTTTCCAGACATATTTTTACTTTATTTTTTGGGTGAGCAAAACTCCTCTTTTCAAATTTTCTTTCAGAGGCTAGTTCATCAGCTTCTGGGAATCCAGATCTCATATCTGAGGTTTCCAGAAGGTTTTGACCCCTCAAATCTTCTCCAAAATGGGAAATTCCTTCGTACAAACTTTATTTAAGGTGTCTAGAACAACTTTCATTCTCTGAGTTTATCCAGATTATGAAGTTTTAAGACCCTTGAATCCATTTTAAAATCAAAGGTCCACTGCCTTTTTCATTCTGGCAGAAATGGCTCTCAACTTCAAAAGGTCTTTTGAGTACCAAATCTCAATCCAAAAATCTTCCAAAAAATCATGGGATCAGTTTAAAGTCTTAAAAAGATATCCCAATTTTTACTTTTCTGAGTTTCAACTTATTTTGGCCAAAACACACACACACACACACACACAAATGATTTTCAGCTTGGAAGACTCGTTTTACGAGGCGCGTCGGGTGCACACTAACGTCCTTCCCGACGCGTAACATGACCTCCGAACCTAAATCTCTGATCTCGGGCTTTTTTCAAAGTTTTGGCCCTCAAAATTAAAATGGCGTGGCGACTCCGTTCTCGTTGATTTTCTTTTAAACAAAAAATGGGAAAATTTTCGGATACACATTCATCACAGTGGCGACTCCGCTGGGGACACTAAGCTTTTTTTTTTTTTAAAAAAAATGGTATTTGGTATATTGGTGGAAACCACTAAATTTCCCATTATCGCCTCCTAACACGAGTCGGAGATAAATTGTGGTCTAACAATCCCACGTACCGGTATCACCGTTTTCAAAAAAAAAGCTTTTGAGGGTCAAGCTTCCGTCCCGGCTTTGAAAATCATTTTTGTGTGTGTGTTGATTTTTGCACAGTTTTCATGTTGTTTTGGCCGCCTCGGAGAAAGTCAAAATTTTGACTGTCGGAATAATGTCCCTAACTGTCGGAAGTTTCGTGCTTATGTGCTCATTAAAAATTTCAAAAAAAAATTTAAAAAAAAAAGATTTCAAAAAAAAAAAGAAGAAGAAGAAAATTTCCAAAAAAAAAATCATGCATCATATTTTTAAGACTCATAAAAAAATCTCTATTTTACTCAGAAAAAGAATATAGACTGCTTGCACACTACGCGCACGTGACCGTACACTGCACACTACGTCCTTAACCCGGGGAAATCCTTGTCGCGGTCCGTTTGGTCTTATTACGCCTCTCGGATGAGCACAGGACTACCCAAACATCCCATGGAGCCTCGTGTCGACCATGCACTTGTCCGTGACACACTTTGTCCGAGACCCGGTTGGTTTTTAGTAGTGCGTGTGTCATGCCACTGTCCGTGTATAGACCTTTCCTTTCAAGCCTTTGTCGGCATACCGACTCAATATCTTTCGGGGACCCTTATCGGTCGAAGTTACGCCGGTTTTCCGCCGCGGACTTTGACCAAGATATTGACCGGCGCCTTGACTTCGGCTCGGCGGCACAAATTATACACTGACTCCCAGCATTGACACTGAGTCATCAAGGATTAATGAATATTCCATGCCTAATTACGGCTTAACTGACGACAAGTCAAGATCAATCGTGGACATTTATCAGTCCAAATCCTGCCGACTTTTCGTCGAGCCCTCGGACATGATCTTGACTTTTGACGTCAGCTTTGTCCGTAATTTACATCGAATGCTCGTTAAGACTCGATTACCCGCCAGACTTTTAGGATCGTTTTTCTTTCGGTCGGTGGGACCCGCTTGCCCTATAGGACCCTCGCCCGGGGCTGTCCACCCTGGGAGGTCGAAATACAGGTGGAATACGAGGGGCTTATAGACGTAGTGATGGGGCCCACTGATCCAGGATCCAGAGTAGTTTGCGAAAAAGAAGAGTAATCTTTTCCAACCGATTAGGTTAATAAAGCATGTTTTAAGTAAACATGAACAAATAACTGCATGTTGCATGAGCCAAAAGCCCAAACACCTACCCTCCTTCCATTCCCTGACATTTGAACCTTCGTATCCTTTCCCCCGCAGCTCCGCACAAAGCTTGGTTTCGGGCACCGGGTCACCGTTTGATCAATTGGGAAGAGTCAAGCGCATCGTCAGCTTCACCGTTTGTTCCGACTCCGGGTTTCAGAATGTCTGCATCAGCCGGTAATGATGGGGATAACGTTGCTCCGTCCTCCAAAATCCCTCGAGCGGACGTGTGGATCCAGTTGGTAGAACAGATGAGACTTCGACATGAGGCTCAAATTGATGACCTACTGGGGGTAGTCGCAAGTCATGGTTTGACTATCAGTCTCAATTCCGATGGCACTTTTACCGCAAAGAAGGAAGGTTCTCCTCCTCTTCTTAATAGTCCCGGATACATCAAGATGCTACCCCAAGATTCCTATGTTTCCACCGCCGGGACTCCTGCCCGCCGACTTACAGGCAACCTGGCCCCCAAACAGCGGTCGGGGACGAAAGAGTTCGGTATCTTGTCGGTTGTCCCCTCTCAAAGTGATGATCCCACAAATATCGGCTGAGTGATGAAAATCGGGAGACAGTTGAAGAAATATGGTCGGCCATCAAAGCCACGGAAGAACGCCGAATGCATAAACGAGCTGGATGGAAGAGGCCACACGCCACTTCGGGACCTTAACAATATCCCAACCGGCAGGGCTACCACGAAGGACAAACATGTGCCCGTTCCCCAGGACCTCAATATCTCTCATTATCCGGCGGAGTCCAATAACTCGCTACCAGATGAGCCCGGCGGCGAGATCCCCAGGACCGGTTCCACTCAAAGTCATTCCCGGCCGCTCAACACGAGGTCCCAAATCCGCCACCGGCCGTAGAACACATTTGGTGGGATATTTGTGGCTTGTCCCGATTGCCTTGAAAGGGACTATCGGGTGGATACACGAGGACCGTCCTCCTAAGAAAAAGAAAATTTCCTCCCAGAAAAATTGAAGGAGAGATTCGAGGCCGGTGATAACAGTGTGGGAACGCTCGGGGAGCCATCTGGGGGATTTGATTATTATGTACTCTACTCCAGTCAGTCTTCCCCAAAGCAAAAAGGGGTAAAAGAGCAGAAAAGCCTTGCCAACGACGGAATTGAGACCTTCGGATACCGAGAAGACCACAGAGATCAGTCCAACCCCTCGGGGTCGGCCCAAGGTTCGGTTGTCCGGCTCCCGAGTATACACCGATGAAGAAAAACCGACGCCAGTCTGGCGCTCCCACTCAATCAACATGTTGACTGGAGATGGCAACCGCCACAAAAGGCATCAGTATAACCCAGGGGCTTCGGCAAAGGCTCTACCTCGCAAGAAAAAAGCACGAAGTGACTGGCTTGATGACTCTCTATCCCGAGACAAGGACCAAATCTATGATCCTCACCTATATGGGAGTATGATCACCTTCTGCGATGAAGATTTGCCAAGAGATGTCTCCCAACACAATGAAGCTTTGTACATCACTATTCGGCTCAACACCATATCACTCCCTGGGGTATTAGTGGACAATGGATCATCGGTAAACGTCCTTCCCCTCAGCATGATGAGGGCCCTCCGCATAAATGAAAGGCGCGTGATCCCATCTACCCGGACTGTCAAGGCCTACGACGGTTCGTCTCGTCCCATTCTGGGGACAGTGACTCTGGAACTCTGGTACGAAACCCAAATGGTGCCCGCAAAGTTCCATGTAATGGATATCCCCTCCGAGTTCACAGCCCTACTAGGGCGCCCTTGGTTGCATCACATGAAAGCCATAGCCTCCACTCTCCACCAATGCGTCAAATTCATCAACCGGCAGGAGACCTTGAAGTTATAAGGGGTGACGGTTTCCTCATAGGGAATGAAATTTGCCGAAACAATAGGCCAAGAACGCCCACAGTCAAACACCGGGCTACATCCTTCAAGAGGCGAGTCTCGCCGCATCCTTTGGAATCCGGCGATGCCAACTATGTCGACACACTCAAGCGAGCGGACTCAGAAGAAGTTCGATTCATCAAATTTAATTGCTATTTCAAACACTTGGAGGCGTACTGGCAGGAAACGCCGAACACCGCCATGATACAGCACACAAGTCCCGGTCCTCAATCACAGATTTGTCGCATTCCGCAAACCCATTCTTTGGCCTCGCCGAGCGAGGAGATTTTCATGATAAAAGTCAGCAAACACCGACGTGACTCGGCTCGAATCTATGAACGTCGTGTGGGACGTCCTCCTTGCTGAACTACCTGCCGAGCCTTTCCGCTCGAGTATGGGACATGAGATTTTTCTAGCAGCTCACCGAGACGCAATACGTCCTTACATCTGGATTGAGCGGTCAGATTGTGACGAAACGGAAATCCCCAGGATTGAGGAAGATCCCTACATCCACATGCTCGGCTTTCAGACGCCAAACACAATTGATTCTCGGGTTCAGACAAAGAGATGATAGCAACGGCGAAGAGGGAGCACAGAGACCATGCCTTTCCCGGGTTGTGAAGCCACCGACAGCGATGCCGCTAAAGAATTGGGAAACTCTCTCAGGCCCGTCCGCGACCAAGGAGGAAATGATCACCAAGCTTGGATTGGTCCCCCGTCCTTTCGTGTCAACCTTTGTAAAGTCCTCCGAGTCTCTCATTGTTAAGATCGAGTCTCTAGGGTCGTCCGATGGCCTTACGCCTGAAGACTACGAGTCTGTAGCGAACGCTGTATCCCCTTTTGTTTTCAATGAAATGACGAACCTTTCTGAGTATCCCTTGATTGCCACTTTAACTAATGATGAATTAATTAATAAAAAAAATTTAATAATAATTCATTAGATAAAGAAGCGTATTACATTAAACAAAAAAAAAAATCAAACAACAAAAAAAAAATCTTTAAGCAAAGTTGTCCGGAAAAAGGAAAATCGAGCCCAAGCCGCCGAAGAGATTTTGACGAGTGTGAATTTGGGAACCGCTAAGAGCCTAAAAGACGCAGAGTGGCGATTTCTTCGAAGGAATCGAAAAGGATGCTCTGCAAAGTCCTACAAAATCCTCAATTCAAGGAAAGTTGCCCTCTTCATCAAAGAAAACATCATGTGCAGATACGGGTTGCCCGCCGAAATCATCTCAGATAATGGATCCCACTTCGAAGGGGAATGTGAAAAACTGCTGGCGGAATTCCGAATAACCCGTCACAAGTCATCTCCCTACAGGCCCCAAACCAACGGAGCCGTCGAGGCAAAGAAACAAGACTCGGAAAATATCATCCGGAAAATGGCCGTCCAAGGCGTAGATTGGCCCGAGAAGTTACACTGCACTCGGGCTGCGTAACACGGGCCGAACGGCAACCGGGGAAACACCGTTGCTCCTCACATACGGAATGGAAGCCGTACTCCCAATCGAGCCGGAAATACCCTCGCTCCGTATACCGCCGGAAAGCCGATCAACGAGGTCGAATGGCTCCGCAGTCGCCATGACGAATTGGCCCTACTAGACGAACGCCGATCAAGGCCATGGAACACATCCGGGCCTACCAAGGAAGAATGGCTAGAGCCTTCGACAAGAAAGTAAAGCATCGGGAAATCCGAGAAGGGGATCTCGTTTTAAAAGAAAAGCCCCTACCCGTATCAACCCTCGGCAAATGGGAGCCCGTATGGGTCGGGCCATATGTCGTCCGTAAGATCTTCTCCTGAGGAGCCATGCAACTTGCACCTCGACGGAATCCCTTTGTACACCCAAGAATGGTGACAAGCCGCGTATACTACGCGTAAAACAAAAAAAAAGAAGAAAGAAGGAAGAGTGCTAAAAGAGTAATACCCAACTAGGTTGAAAAACCGAGAAGGGCGGCCTAGGTAAAAACAGGTGGCACCAAAAAAAAAAAAAAAAAAAACAAAAAAAAAAACAACAAAAAAACAAAAAAAAAAAAAAAAAAAACAAAAAAAAGAGTTCACCGTGATTGAACTACGAAGACCCGAGCTCCTCAAAATGAGGGGAACGTAGGCAAATTGAAACGGTTCGGTCTAAAGCACAAATAAAAGCCATACTTTGGCATCAATACAATTGATCGTACCATGAAAGCGTCTCCGAAAACTCTAAAGCAATTCAAATATTCATTACAAATTAAAAGCTCTTTGATGAGTCTAAGCCCGATTCATTCCTACAACCGGTAACCCGCTAAAAGAAAACTAAGATACATAATCAAATTAATGTGTCTCGCCATGACAAGAAAGGGATACTCTAAACCTAGAGTCACTCCAAGCCACTCCTTGGCCTCTCCCCTCTTCTTCCCCCATCTCCCGAGTCTTTTTCTTCCGAATCGGAAAAATATCAAGTGTTTCTTCTACCAAGCTCCGGTATAGGACAGGTCTATCAAACCAGCCTCCTGCCAGGGCCTTAGTAGCCCTAGCGTCATCTCTCATCTCCTCTCGTAACCTAGCCGGTAGCATGTGAGCCCTCCTCTCCCGTCTCTTGACGTAAGCCTCATAGTCGGTCACAAGCTGTTCCGCTCTCCCCGTCACAAGGTTGGCCCTCGTCTTCCTCGGCCCTCTCCTCCTCTCAAAACACGCCCGGTCCTCCGCACCCACAATGGCCTCTACGCCTGTCCGAAAATAGCCACCTCGAGTCTCTCCTGCATGCCTCTCATACCAATCCAGTACCAAGTGGTCAGAACACCGGTCTCTGACGCCCGAGAATGACCCGAGGAGGAAAGGCATCATACCTCCATGCTCGGGAAAGAAATGGAAACACCGAGGGATCATCCATAGAAACAGGAGCCACCACCCCGGTGGCTATATCATCAAAACCCTCCAAAGGAACTCCGCTCCAAGCTAAACTGCCTCTCAGACTAAAGCCGGAATATAGAAGCTAGACCGAGAAAGCCCCTAAGCATGACCACGGAGACCCATCCCCGAATCACTCGCGAGTCTCCACCCGCCAACAAGGCACCGACCATCCGATATCTTCAGCCCGGCGACCCGCCATCCAACGCTCCCACGAGCCCCGATCATCAAAATCCACCGCAACCCCTCTCCCGGCAAAAGTCCAAGGCTCGATCATATCGTAGGTTTCCCGAAGAACCCCCAAACGCTCCATCGCCCATGTGGTCAAGAGGAACGGGCCGCCCGTGCATATACCGTCCGGTGGCCAGCCTATCAAGAGCATGAAGAGTCTCCCCGTAATCAAAGGAACGACATCTCTCGCCTGTGCGACAGCCAACGACGACATCCAAAGAAAGACCGTGACAAATCCCAAAGGAATAGACCATGAACAGGTGCCAAACATACAAAGTGCAAAGGCATCCCAATAGGCATCATCCACCAAGCCTAGGCCCCTAAACCTGTCTGGGAAGGCCGGAAATATCAAAATGATCGTGACCGCGGACCATACCTTGCGCTTCCTCCGGGGAAAGATGAAGGAGGACGCACAATCCGTCAACAAAAGAAGCCCTCCGGCAAAGGGAACCGCTATCTCTTCCACCTCCGGACCTCCAAGCAAGGCCCGAAATTCTTCGACACGGAATAATCTCGTTGAAGGAAAGGCAAAAGACATGCCTTCTAGTATCCCAAAATGATGAAGAAGCTCTCAAAAGCTCATAATCCGAATCAATTCCTTGAGAGACCATAAGCACTTCACCTTGTATCTTTCTTCAAAGAAGAACCTCCTCTCATGCATGATTTCCTGACCAATCCTTGAACTTGTTGAAGAATGACATTTGGGACTCTTGGGACAATTTTGATGGAGCTTTTCTAAAGTTTTCCATGAATTTCTCTCTTTCTCCCCGAAATGGTCAGCTGGGACCGGAGGTTCAAGAGGATATTTGAATTTGAAATAAAGCAAGACTAGGTCTCAACCAAAATTAAAGGACAAAGTGTCGATGCACCCCATCCGCGCGGATAGGATTGCTTTCCAAAAAAATCCGCAATGTACCAAGCCGCTACACCAAAAGAGGAATATTCCGTCCCGCTGCTCGAAACTTGTGCAAAAACCTCCCAAACCACCCATATATCAAACACCCTTGCAAAAAAAAAACTAAGGCTCATGCAACACCGCATTCATATTGCATTGCATTCATAAAATAAAATCCTAAACTATTACATTCCAAAAAAAAAAGAGTGTGCATAAAAAAAAAACAAGCAAACATAAATGAAATCCTAAATTATTACATCCAAAAAAAAAGAGAAAAAAATGTGCATAATCTGTACAAATCTAAATCTCAAAAAAAAATCAATCGGAGTCTCCAGCGCCCGATGTCTCCCCCCGGCCCCTCTTGCGACTCGGGCCCGCCTCCTCAGAGCCCCCGAAAATCTCGGGCTCGTAATCGTCCTCGTCTCCAGAAAGAGGCTCATCAGACCAACCGGCACGCTTCCGATAGGGCAAGCCGAGATCTGCGAAAAAATCGTATCCGAAGGTGAAGGCGTCGGACTCCCGCACGTACGAAGACAACCCGCCATGCCGCTATACGTGTCCTCGCCCGTGTGGATCCCCGAGAATGACGTGATCCGAAGGCGCACCGCGCGGGGATCAAGGAGAGGAGACAAAGGAGTCTCTCAAGAAGTCTCGAGCGAATAGGGAAGCCTCCCGTCTCGACTGTGCGCCGGCCGTGGTCGCCTCGCTCTAGCCTCGAGGAGCCCCGCAAGCGACCATCCTCCCGATGAATCTCTTGGCCCCGATCACTTGCTTCGCGCCTTCTCGACGACCACCTCCGAAAACTGCACAAAACCAAAAGCGTCAAAAAAAAAGGTGATGCTAAAGATGATGAAACAAAAGAAAGAAAAGAAGCGGCAAAGGTGAAGCCATACCTTCATACTCGGACGAGGCCGGAAAGCACGTGGAAGTCGCTCGCCGAGGGATCTCGCACCCTCAATCGGACTCCCATCCCGGATATAGGAAAATCCGTCCGAGGGTACCGCGGATCCCAAGCCCCTCCCTATCCAGAACCCGAGGCATCCTCAACCTCCTCAAGACGAATGTCGCATATGGCTCAATCGCCACGAAATCCGAGAAGTGCCGGGCCGGCTGGTAATCATCCCAGTCACGGACCGATCGCTCGGGTGCATCATATCGGCGGGAGGCTCCACCGGTGTCCTCAAAGGCGAGTTCACGCCATGCTGACGCGTCACCCTCTCTCCTAGATAATAGGCATCGCAGTCGACCTCTCGTAATCCTCCGCTGCACGTCCAAATCTCGGCCCTTCACCGCGCCACCTCAAAGCGATCCTGTGGGAAGAATATCATCCCCTCATCCGTCTCGGCCTCCGTCAAAGGAAGGCAATCCGCGTACCTGAGAGTCGTACGCCCGGAGCTTATCTTCTCCCCGGCATGCTTGGACCAAGATCGCATGGCCGGATACGCCCCGACGTACTCCGCCGGCCGCCGCCACATCGTGACGTGAAAACTCCAACGCCCATACCGCGAAAGGTAAAAATCCAATTAATCCAAAGGCAAAGAAAAGTGCGTGCTCAAAAAAAAAAAAGGAGGGAGAGCAAAAAGAGAGCTTATACCTCTGTGGCAAACTCAAAGCAAGACAAAGAGCCTCACAGCCTTCCTACGTACCTATCGAGAGCAAAGTAAAGCTCGCCACTCGGCCTCTCCCCACGAGACATCTCCGCCGTCTCCATGTCCTCCAAGGACCTCAATAAGGCAAAGATCGCCGTCCTCAAAGATGCCCAAAGAGGGTGCTCGAAAAGGCAAACCACAAGAAGGCCCTGGCAATCTGATCGGCGCCTATCCTCTCCTCCCCAGCCTCATAGCTCACAATGGTCTCCAAAATCTTGCCGTAGACCACGGCATACTCCATCCCCATCCCCTTTTTTGGGAATAGGGGAAAATCCCGTAAGAGCTCGCAGACGCATCGCCGTAGCCATCCCGCCACTCAATGCCGCGGGCCCATTAAAGGACAGCCCGTAATCGCAAAGATAGTCGGAGGGCGTAACCGTAGCCTCGCCTGTAAGAAGTGGAAGGTGTGGGTCGCGCCCCCACCAATGCCGCGCCGCAGCAAACATCAAGCCCTTGCTCTTAGGGAACTTGACCAGCCCCCTCAAGCACTCAACGAACTCCCAAAGCCCCGTCTCGACAACGATCCGTCTGACTCGCAAAGCTCCTCGGCCCGCATTCTAAGCCGGTCCCACAAGTCAATCACGGACTCCACCGATCCTCGAGTCTTCATTTTGTTCAGCTGCTCCGTCACAAAACGGTTTCCGCCCTGCAAAAAAAAAAAAAGGGAGAGAGAAAATGTCAAAAAAAAAATTTGCATTTGCATTTACACAAAAAAAAATTTTCGACAGCATAACAGCATACAATGAGCATAGCCCCATTTTTCTCGCATAAAAGAAAACAGTTTTCAGCAAGTCCCAATGCATTCATCAAAAAAAAAATGCATTCCTACGGAAGTAAAAACTCCGTCCCATTTTCATAAAATAACATGCATACCATCCATCATCTCAAAAAAAAAAAAAATTGCATACATGCATATCATCCATCTCACATGCAACGGGAGGAAAAATCCGTCCCACTTTTAAAAAAAAAAATCCTAAACATACATACATCTCATATTGACAAAATGCCCATTCTTTCCAAACAAAATGCATGCATTGCATCATTCATCAATATCAATATTCAATTTCAAAAAAAAAATCATCATTCATCAATATCAACATTCAATTTCAAAAAAAAAAATCATCATCATCAACATGCAATATTCAATTTCAAAAAAAAAAAAAAAATCACAATTTTCGAATTTTCACATGCAATTTTCGAATTAAAAAAAAATGGCGAAAATGCCAATTCTTTTTCCCAAGCAAAATGCACATTTTGGGTTACTCACATAATCATCAAGATTCAAAGACAATGAACATCAATATTCAATTTCAAAAAAAAAAATTCAAAAATCACCCAAAATTCAAATTTCAAACAAGAAATCAACAAAGGGATCAAAGGGTTTCAAAGTATACCGTTCGGAGATTCGAATCCGAAGCCCAATGTTGCCAAGCACGGTAATGCTCCTCCGCAACCGATTGCGAAAGATTGTAATGCCTCCTCATCCGGACGAGCTCCAACCGCCTCTCCGCTACTGTGCCACGCCCTTGACCTTGAAAAGCGCCTTCCTCGTGTTCCATTGCTCAAAAATCGAAGAAATCGGAGGAATTCTCAAGCTTTTTGAGCAACAATGGCGGATTTCCTTCTCTCTCTCTCTCGTAATTTTTTAAAACCGAATGGGGAAGAAGAAAAGGGCGTTGGCCCTAATTAATACCCTCGGTTTTCAAACCCTCTCCGCGCGGACAGATTGCAAGGGTCAAAATGACCCTTTTGCCCCTTAAAATTCCAGACTCGCAATTCACCCCAACTTGACAAGTTAACAAAGTTAACCAAAGTCAGCCCCTTTGTCAAGAAAATCATTCCCTACAGTCAAACGTAAGATCGAGTGCCCCGAGAAAGATAACGAGATCCCATATCTTTCATCAAAATCTTTCCCTAGCAAAGAAACGTAAGACCGAGTGCCCCGAGAAAGATAACGAGATCCCGTATCTTTCATCAAAATCACCCCTAAGCAAAAACGTAAGACCGAGTGCCCCGAGAAAGATAACGAGATCCCGTATCTTTCATCAAAATCATTCCCCTGCAAATAACGTAAGACCGAGTGCCCCGAGAAAGATAACGAGATCCCGTATCTTCATCAAAATCTTCCCTAGCCAAACGTAAGACCTAGTGCCCCGAGAAAGATAACGAGATCCCGTATCTTTCATCAAAATCTTTCCCGGCAGTAAAACGTAAGACCGAGTGCCCCGAGAAAGATAACGAGATCCCGTATCTTTCATCAAAATCTTCCCCTAAAGAAACGTAAGACCGAGTGCCCCGAGAAAGATAACGAGATCCCGTATCTTTCATCAAAATCTTTCCTAGCAAAGAAACGTAAGACCGAGTGCGCTCCCGAGAAAGATAACGAGATCCCGTATCTTTCATCAAAATCTTTCCCCGGTAGCCAAACGTAAGACCGAGTGCTCCCGAGAAAGATAACGAGATCCCGTATCTTTCAACAAAATTACTCCCTAGCACAAACGTAAGACCGAGTGCCCCGAGAAAGATAACGAAATCCCGTATCTTTCATCAAAATCACCCCGACAAGAAACGTAAGACCGAGTGCCCCGAGAAAGATAACGAGATCCCATATCTTTCATCAAAATCACCCCCGGCAGTAAAACGTAAGACCGAGTGCCCCGAGAAAGATAACGAGATCCCGTATCTTTCATCAAAATCACCCCTAAGCACAAACGTAAGACCGAGTGCCCTCGAGAAAGATAACGAGATCCCGTATCTTTCATCAAAATCATCCAACGGCGTCAAACGTAAGACAGTAGTGCCCCGAGAAAGATAACGAGATCCCGTATCTTCATCAAAATCTCCCTAGCCAAACGTAAGACCGAGTGCTCCCGAGAAAGATAACGAGATCCCGTATCTTTCATCAAAATCATTCCCTGCGCCAAACGTAAGACCGAGTGACCCGAGAAAGATAACGGATCCCGTATCTTTCATCAAAATCTTCCCTAAGCAAAGAAACGTAAGACCGATCTCCCGAGAAAGATAACGGATCCCGTATCTTTCATCAAAATCTTCCCTAAAAGAAAACGTAAGACCGATCTCCTCCTGAGAAAGATAACGAAATCCCGTATCTTTCATCAAAATCTTCCCCTAGCAGCCAAACGTAAGACCGAGTGCCCCGAGAAAGATAACGAAATCCCGTATCTTTCATCAAAATCATTCCCTGGGCATAAACGTAAGACCGAGTGCCCCGAGAAAGATAACGAGATCCCGTATCTTTCATCAAAATCACCCCTAGCAGCAAACGTAAGACCGAAAGTGCCCCGAGAAAGATAACGAGATCCCGTGATCTTCATCAAAATCACCCCGTCGCTCAAACGTAAGACCGAAAGGCCCCCGAGAAAGATAACGAGATCCCGTATCTTTCATCAAAATCATCCAACGGCAAGCCAAACGTAAGACCGAGTGCCCCGAGAAAGATAACGAGATCCCGTATCTTTCATCAAAATCATCCAACTGCAAGCCAAACGTAAGACCGAGTGCCCCGAGAAAGATAACGAGATCCCGTATCTTTCATCAAAATCACCCCTGTGAGTCAAACGTAAGACCGAGTGCTCCCGAGAAAGATAACGAGATCCCGTATCTTTCATCAAAATCATCCCCTAAGCAGTCAAACGTAAGACCGAAAAGTGCCCCGAGAAAGATAACGAGATCCCGTATCTTTCATCAAAATCACCCCTGAAGAAAAACGTAAGACCGAGGTGCCCCGAGAAAGATAACGAGATCCCGTATCTTTCATCAAAATCTTTCCCTACAAGAAAACGTAAGACCGAGTGCCCCGAGAAAGATAACGAGATCCCGTGATCTTTCATCAAAATCTTCCCCTAGCCAAACGTAAGACCGAGTGCCCCTAGAAAGATAACGAGATCCCGTATCTTTCATCAAAATCTTTCCCGGCAGTAAAACGTAAGACCGAGTGCCCCGAGAAAGATAACGAGATCCCGTATCTTTCATCAAAATCATCAACGGCAGTCAAACGTAAGTCCGATTTCTCCGAGAAAGATAACGGAATCCCGTCTCTTTCATCAAAATTATTCCCCGGCAGTAAAACGTAAGACCGAGTGCCCCGAGAAAGATAACGAGATCCCGTATCTTTCATCAAAATTTCCCCTGCCAGCAAGAAACATAAGACCGAGTGCCCCGAGAAAGATAACGGAATCCCGTCTCTTTCATCAAAATTATTCCCTAACAAAGAAAAACGTAAGACCGAGTGCTCCCGAGAAAGATAACGAGATCCCGTATCTTTCATCAAAATCTTTCCCAAATAAACGTAAGACCGAGTGCCCCGAGAAAGATAACGAGATCCCGTGATCTTTCATCAAAAATCACCCCTACAGCAGAAAACGTAAGACCGAGTGCTCCCGAGAAAGATAATCTTGAAATCCCGTATCTTTCATCAAAATCTTCCCTGGCAAATGCAGCCTCAAACGTAGCAAGACCGTAGGTGCTCCCGAGAAAGATAATCGAGATCCCGTAATCTTTCATCAAA